>SMLS01068155.1:0-76497 GCA_004785975.1 Popillia japonica
GTGACCTTCTGACATCCCTTACCTACCAGAAGGTTTTCGCCTGTAACGTGATTTACAAGTCGAGTTCGCCCCCAGATACCCCTTTGCTCCGGAAGAAGCCACTTACACCTGGCAAATCTCGATTGAAACAAGGCAGTGGCACTGGTGGGTTGGGTCAAGCCGGGGTCAATTAGGCGCGTGATTAGGCAAAGAGAGAATGAAATACCTGCCGTTTTGCAGTGCACGTCATCCTGCAGTATTCTGTGATTCGCACGTTCGAACTCCATACACACATTTAATATGTAATAGTGCCGGTCAAAATGTCTGGAACATCGGGTCATTTAAGCAGGGGTTGTGTAAACGCACAAAATAAAGAAATTGTAGCAACACTTTATTGGTGGCTGGTAGTATAATACAAATGAGGTATAATGAGGTCATCGATTTCGCTTCGTCCACGTGCGCCATGATGACTCACTGTTTTAATCGAGATTTGACAGGCTGTACATTAGTGTCGAGATTTTTATTACATATCTTGTGCATTTTATTTTTATTTGTACTATCTGTATTTGTACATATCTTACTAACCATGACACAGTCTACACTCGGAAACCGTCATAATACATAATGACTAGTATCAGAGTGTTAAATTAGATCTTACCTTAACTTCCTTTGTAAAATGTTGGCTGTATCAAATGATCTTTTGTTATTTGCAATAAAGATTATTTATTATTATTATTATTATTATTAGCTTAATCCATACAGACGATATACATATATATTTTTAAATTTCTTTCATGTTGTTTTTCATTTGTTCTGTGTTTTCAACTGTCTATGATAAATTTATTTATTTATTTATATATTTATTCTCTCCTTCATTTTACAAAAATGAAAAAAATATATAGAAAATAAAAATATACATACATACATACAGTGAAGAGAATCACAGGGTTCAATTCAATTGCAACTAAAATAGTTGAATTGCTCTTCCATTGAACCTTTGCTGTATCTAGGAAAAAAGTGAGAAAACCAAAATTTCACCAATGTGAAATTTAACTCCTTTTTTGGAAATTTGAAACGTTAAAAGTTGTTTCAGATTATTCTAGATTTGCTCTATATTATTTCGAAGTTTCAGCTTTTATATTTTGTGAAATAATTGGAAAAAACGAAAGTTCTGTATTGAATTTTTTTTTAGTTTCTGTCATATTTTGTGAAATATTTGAGAAAAATGGAAGATTGGTAGTTGAAACTTGTTAGAAATTTTAAAAGTTGTTTCAGATTGTTCTGGATTCTTTTTACATATTATTTGAAAGTTTTAGTTTTCTATCATATGTAGTGAAATAATAGAGAAAAAAAATGGCAACTAAACCTTTTTTTGAAATTTTTAAAGTTGTGTCAGGTTGTTCTAGATTTGTTCTGTATTATTTTGAAGTTTTAGCTCTCTATCATATTTTGTGTAGTATAATTGAGAAAAACGAAAGGTCGTTAATTCTAACGTTTTTGATTTTTTTTTGTTCCCGATTGCTGTAGATTTGTACTGTATTATTTCAAAGTTTCTGTCTGCTAAACACGTACGACGTAAGACAGCTGTTCCAGATTGTGATGGCTTCGGTCTTGGTTATTGCAAAAGTTTAGCCACCTGTCTCATGCTTCACAGAATAATTGGCATAATTCTTCACATATTTGTGTGATAGATGATGAGTCATATTTTACTCGACGACAAAGAATAAGTAGCAACAAAAACATCACTATGAGTCTGCATATGATACAAAAAGAAACAAATACAGGCTGAATCATTTTTGGTCCTCACCATTGCGGTCTCGCTTATTATTGAAGATAGACGGTAGGTTTAAATTCGGCAAACTTGCTAAATTTTGCGGTTATTATGATCCCGAAAAGAAAGTAGAGTTAGAACAAATGACGTTAGGGTTATTCGAAGAAAACCGAAAAATCTCATCTTCTTAGTTTGCTTGTAGCACTTTTATTGGGTTTTGCAGAGGAAAACTAAGGACACATTCTCTAGGCCACGTTTGCTCCTCTGTGGGATCAGTAACACCGTATGTACTTTTGAAAGGCGTCTTCGCTGTAGGTTTGCTATCATACTTATGAAAGTGTGTTCTGTTGCTTAGAGAATTTATTCATTAACATCACCGAGGTAATAACAGAATATTTTAGCTTAATTTGGCATCTACAAACTCTAATTCATGTACCGTTCCATAATTGACACCAATCAAAATTTTCATGGCTAACTTAATGATGAGTAGGATTAGAAAGGAACTAAAAACTATTAATACAATGGAGTTCAGAAGTCAATGTAGTGCTTTTTTAAAGGTTCGCAGAGGCAACTGCATAAATATCACTAATAGAAGCGTTTTAGACCATCTGCGGAAGGTTGGATACAGCAACAAGCTCGATGTCTGGGTTCCACATGAACTGATATAAAAAGTCGCCGTGTTTGTGGCACTATAAGGGGATGTTATATGTACAAAAAGTTCCTCCAAACTAGCCAAACACTAAACTTCGAAGTATATTGTCAGTAATTGGACCGTCTGAAGCAGGCAAAAGAAATGTCGTTACTCTTACCCTCTCTTTTCTTTAAATCGACATTTTGACACCAATTCCAGATTGTGACAGCTTTGCTTTTCGTTATTGTAACATTTTAGTCGCCTCTCTCATTCTTCACAAAATAATTAGCAAGAGCGGAATTTTATCTTGTTACAAAACTGGAGCTCTAGGTGATATTGATTCTAGTTCTATTGCCAACACTATAAATTATTGTGGAAGAGTAAAATAACGTCGAGGGACGCCAAAATAAGAAACCCAAAAAAGATCTATAATAGGCGGTCATGGTCTATTGTTGGAATCACCCTGCTAACGAGAGCACAATGAAACTAGATCAAGCAACCTCACGCCCTCTAGTGGCCAAAAGTCGGAAGCGGCACATCCTGGGTGTGCTACCGAAAGGCAGATCGACGTTATTGTGAAAGAGTTTCCACAATGCCAAAATGAAAACTGGTACGAACCACTGCACGAGGTATCCTGAAAGTGAATGGAGGAATGAAGTGCAAATATAACTATACATTGGAGCAACTTTGAACATTTTAAATTTTCAAAGACTAGATTTCTGTTTTCAGGCAAATTTTTAACGTCTGTTGGAGAAACCTGTTGCAATGTAGAAGGAAGGGTTTACTTCACGCAGGGTTATGAGATTTTGCTGAGTCTCAGAATGGCAGCTTTTCACAAATGAATATTTGAGCATAGTGGTTGAATATCTAACTAAACGTACTGCCTAACAAGATAAGGATGAAGACCTCAGATGAGAAAGACAGATTAGTTGTTATAGTTTTTGAGTATTTCCTACAATTTCTCTAATTGGATGCTTGAGTCGCAGTCTTTTGCCGTTTATTCGATTTTTCTTCAAACATTCAAGAAGATTCAATACTAAATCAAATTTTATTGTTACATACAGGTTGTACATATACTCAGAAGTTTGTACGCCAGACAACCATTAAAGCTTGGTTCCAATCACTCCACTAAACGTGGACACATGTATGTCTTCATATTTTTCAATCTGTCACTGTTATTATAATTCCAAAAAGGCAGTATCCAGATTCAAATCTGCTATTTCCGTATTAGGAAACAAGCGTACAGCACACCAGTTTTTGTTTAGGTAACCGAGAATATTAACTCAAAGGATTCAAACCATAGGATTTAAAAAATTAACGAATAAACTTTTCGAGAATATTATCGAAATCTATCGATGAGACCTGTAACTCTGAACAAGAGGACCGTTTTTTACTTGATGTTTTGTGAAGACTATTAAAAAAATTATTTAATCTTATCTACAAACACATCATTTTGTATCCCAATAAAATCGATTGGTTAATAGTATTCAAATCAAAAAAAAAACCGGATAAATTCTAAGGAAATGATGTGTATGTATACACGCATAAGTATTTATACAAGTTTTATTGGACAGAGAACTTCCATGGAAGAATAAAAATAAAATACACAAAACACCGCGGTATAAAAAGCAACACCACTAAAAAAATTTACGATCCCTTGTCCTAGATAACATGCGTATTCACTCACGGCACTATATTAATAAAAGATCTAATTTTAATTCTATTCAGAGTTTTGAGAGTCTTTCACTATAAATCATGAATGAAGCGCGTATTTCCTCATCGACAACAGGCCCCCGACTATTATTATACCACCCGTTATTTGTTTTATTCTACGCGTGTGTGTTCCTTTCTAGTTTTCTAGTTAAATGCATCTCACTCTTTCTCTCTGATCCTGATCATTATTGTGTCATTTATGACGCAGTTGTAACACTTTAACAATAATTTTCTTATTATGCTAAGAAGTTAAATTTGACAACGCTCAGGTATTAGGCTCACAATAAACCGCCGTTAATAACACCATTAAAGCGTCGTTTAAGGAGGTATATTGTTAATAATATACTATTACATTATTATTAAAAAAACGCTCAATTCAATAAATTAAGAATTTTTATTATAGTAATATATATGGCACGAACTTTCTAAGCGATATATACCTCTCGCGCAGCCGGGGCCGTACCTAATGGACCTTTCACCGGTCGGTGGCGAGGAGAGCCCGCATCTTCCGAAAGATGAATTACATAAATGAAATAATTATTTAAATAAGCGTATCCGAGATGTGTTGCCAACCTTTATAATTATACGAATCTGGACGAAAATTGCCTCGTATTAATCTAGTGATTTGAAAGTATCCTTCTCTTCGTCTTACATATTTTTTTTTAATTTTCTTTTCAAGCTAAACCGCACACCTAGTCTTAGGATGATGTTCCTAATTTGATGTATTGATAATGCGCGGGTTATACGCTTGATGAAAGTCCGTGTATAAGCGCGCTTTAGGTTATTTACAGTGTCGATAATGGGTAATGGCTGTAATTTGTTTGTGAAATTTATGTAATGTTGCCTGTATAACGTTCGAACTATAAATAAAAATAGTCAAAGGAGAGAGAGAAAAAAATGAGTAGCACATACGTTACATGATGATCTTACGCTGAAATAGCCGGCCAACTTTGAAATATTACAAATGATATGAATTAGGTGTGCGTTTTACATAACTTAAGCATAGATGTAGCTGCTATAGGTGTAAGCATGAAATTTATATTTCTTCTTTCGTGTGTTGTTATAAATTACGATCTTTATTATCGAGCAAAAAATTGTTATACCTACCAGACATCGATAGCAAAAAACAAGTATTGAAATCGTAACTGTACTTTTCTCGTAAATAAAACTGAAAATTTGTAATCAAGAAAGCATAGAATAAAACTCATTAAATACTCTGATGACTATTAAGTCTTGACAGCTAAGATACCGATACATGTATTGGAGTTTAGCTCCCGGGAAGGATTTATTATGTATCATAATTATATTCATAGATCGATTTGATGTTTCGTCTAATACAAAATGCTCAAAACAATGAGAACTGTCACCGGTTAATTTGGCACCGTGAAATATGTTTATAAATTAGTTTTATTTTTTTTTAGACAAGTTTATTTCTGGAATTAGCAGCTGAGATTTGCAATTCTGAGTGGTTGGAAGCTGGAAGAATAGAAAAATATATTCTTGAATCTGCTAGAGTATTCAATTCAAGTTTCATCAGAATAGACATTTAGATTATCACCATTTATATGTATAAGTTGAACTAGACCATCAATTCCACTTGCAATAGCGGCTAGCCTATGAAGCACCATGAAAAAATCCATTTTGCGTAAGTGTTTCCAATTTTATCTTAGTATCAGTAGTAGATCTTAAAGTCGGAGATGGAAGTCTTGCTGGCGATTGCCTTTGCCTGGATGAAATGAAGATTTAGGCGGTGCAAGTCCTCTCCGAGCATCATACGATTAAGTTGTAGATCAGCTATAGGAAAGGGTTGCAACTATATTTGCATTAAAAAAATGATATTTCCAAATCATTCTCTATGAGATTATCACTAAAATACTAAAAAAATCACCATACGAAAGCACCAATATCATATTTTCCGAAGGCAGTGGCACAATAACTCTTTAGTTTTAATTGGGTAAATATAAGCAAGCTTACCGATTTTAGTGATTGTAAAAGACGTTATAGGGAGCAGTTTAAAAAATGTTATTGTCTATAATCTACAAGTTTCATAACCTCTTAAGGCAAGGGAGAAAACCAGTTAAAGATATGAAAATTAGTACTAAAACGTGCAAATTAAAAAAGAAACAATTTAAAAGAAACCGTTGCAGTATTTCATATGAGTATTGTCCAGATTTTTGGAGCTCTCTGATGCAGACTAGGACGAAATAGCGTACAGTAAAAGCAAAATTAAATGGTGGCAGGAAAACGATGCAGTTGCAAAGCTTGCTGCACCAATACATTACAACAAAGTATACTTCGAGGGAGTTTGAAAGCAAGGTAGAAATCTGACGACACTCACCTTTCAGTCTGGGCCTGGTTCCCAGGAATTATGATTTGCTTCCTGAAATACAAAACAAGTATCAGGAAACAAGTTCTAAGAGGATTCTTTTTAATTTTACATTATTTTTGAGAGCAAAACGTAAATATTCTTCTAAATCAATTGATGTGCCACGCAGGGAATGCGTCAAGCCACTTTTTGTAGTAAGCATTGTACCCTGTTCCGAAATTTTCAACATACATCAAGACTAGAACTAAAAGATCTTTAGTGGGTTAACCTTTAGCTGCTAGAGAGTCTTCTAGTGCCGGTATTTTCTTATTAGGGTTACAGCATCCATAATGCCTTGTTGGCTTACAAACAATGACACCCGAGCGATAATAGGCAGCGCTCTGTTTTGTAAGGTTTGCCTTAACTTGCTATTTGCTGTCGCTGGACTCTGTCAAAGCCATATAGGTCAGAGCCAGTTGGAGAAACATCTAGATTGAGAGAGATCTTTTAGCATATGCGGGAAACCAAAGTCAAACTTGTGCGGAGAAATCTGGGCAATAACACCCAAAAATGGCGGTGATGTAATAGTTGCCCAAAGAAACTAACTAAGCCGAAGATGTGGTGAAGAACCGGACAGCTGTACAGTTGTGGACATTTATCTTAAATCTTTACTTGCGAGACCATGCACACAACTAATTGTAAGTAACCAGATCGCTGTTTGCTGGGCGACATATAAATGAGTAAGCAGAATATTTTTGTTGCCAAAAAGTTAAAATGTTCTTTAGAGAAAAACGTATTAACCTTGCGAACAATTGGTTTGGTTGAATCATATTTCTAGCTGCGGCTAATGGCGAAGTGCTTAGTGTACTCGTTTCTTAGCCGGCGGTAAAGAAAATGTGGAAACATTTAAGAATCTTCGATTTGCTACATCAAAAGGAAGCATTGCATTCACAGGGAAGATTAGGAAGATCAATGTACAAAATTCCGTAGAGGGCCTTTTGTATGATTTTTACGAACAAGGGTGTCAACTGTCAATCGAATAGTCTTATACCCTCATCTTTATTTAGAGCGTCTACGCGAGAAAGATTGAATAGAAATCAAAATGAAACACAAAAAAGATGAATTTACATTTCAAACCGTTTTAGCAGAGAGCCTGAACAAAATTAAAAAGCAAGACACACGAAGAAGACACGAAATGGAATCAATCGAATATGCTTTTGCTTTGTTTTTCAAGTTTACAACCCGCTTAAAACAAAAAAAAACTACCAATAATTAACAAAGTGTTACAAGAAAGAGCAACGACTTTTTTACAATTTCATGTTGAAAAAAAAATGGGCTCTCCACCTTGTAGTAAATTATTTACTTATCTAACTTATCTAAAACGATCTGTTGCTTACGTCAACTATAATTATATCTTCTCTAACGAATGCATCAACAAACATCGTAATATCTTCTTTCACCATGTGTAACGTATGCCCATATAGCTACTTTAAAAGTTCAAAACCGCATCTTGGTCGTTGACCTTCCAATCATCACAACAAAATTGCCGAGAAAGAATAACAAAAACCCGAGACACTCTTACAGCATTATTATATAATTGGTATCCTATAAACAGCTTTCCATAAACGATAAAATACGAGAGAAAAAAAATGTAAGTAAACGAGAAAGGAAAGAGAACTTGACGTCACACCAGGTGTTCGGAGAGAATTTATTTTGATGAGAGATGGTCTCGATATCAAAAGATCTTTAAAATTAGCGGCGTCCGTTACTTTGATGATGACAATTCGATGCTTCATTTGTACAACTTCCTTTTTGCGCATACCGGCGTCCGATTATTTACTTAATATTTTTCATATTTCATCGACTCTTTAAGAAGGCACTTCGCCTAACCATTACGACAACTCTCAACTCACGACGAGATCGGCTGTCAACGCCTAAATATAATGCGATTGAAGTGTACCCGAAACGTTGTGTGTATACATAGGTGATGTTCACGAAAACAGGGACGTTTCTCCTTGATGACCGGCGCTTCAGATGGATTCCTTATATTTTGATGATTTGAAGTGTTAGTTCATGACATTCTTTTAGAGAAAAAAGTGCAGCGTTAATTGAAACCAGATGTAATTTATTTGTTTTATTATAACGAAACCCGAGAATAAATCTGTTGAAGTATTAGAAATTGCTGTACTGCTGAAATTTATTTTGTATTGCCGTAGAAAAATTCAGTGTACAGACTAAAAAACCTTACGCGAAATATTCGAATATTTTGCTATAATTAATTTGAATCAGGTCTCAACAAAAACCTCAATGGCAGAATACAAATCAACTAAATTAATTTCTGTAATAACACCATCCAGACGAAAAAAATCCGACGAATTTTGCTTTGGCCAGAATCCAAATCACAACATAGCTAAATAACTATCTACGGAGGGAAAAATTCTTCACAAATCCCCGGGTCTCCTCAATCATAAACGGAATGACCATTCATAATCCCATTCTGATGTCTGCTACGCGCGAAATCCGAATGAACTCTCGAGCAGCCGGCCGAAAGATGTGGAAGAAGGACGGCGGGATATCGTCGGACAGCGGGCGGTAGCACTATTTCAACACTTTGTTGACAATGCACCCACCATAAAGAATCGAAGTTAATTAGGTTCGACTTCAAAGCTCGTTGACAATCGGCTCTGTGGTATATAGTGTAGGCTTAAAAATAGCGCTACGGCATTACGCGACGGTCGCCTTCAAAACTAATCCACGCAACTTCCGGCAGGCGCGTTGCCAACATTGACAATGGATATCCCTACGGAACCCACGTGTTTACGCGGCGTGTGGATCCGAGAACTTGCTCGCGGCTTCCGTTGCAGTATAAAAGAAGGCATGAGCGCGATATACCTGAAATACGTGAATTGAGCAGTCGTGAAACAATAGATTTGATCGATTTAGGAATATATAGGCATTAAATGTGGAGGCATTCAGATTGAAGCGCGAAGCGGAATTGTTATGAAATGAATGAAAATATGAAAAAATTGCGCGTTGCCTACTAAAGAGGTTATACATAGCTTTGCAAAACCAAATCGTAAAATTGGAACAAGATAGTGTCATGAAACTAAACCAAGAGCTTTGATAATTCTACAGAATAGACACAATTTTGAATACAATTTACTATCTTTGGATGTCGATGAAGACTTTCTTGTGTGTAGTTCTCAACGCTTCTCATGCTAGGATTCTCGCCTTTAAGCTTGTTATAATTCCAAACATATTATAACTATTTCTATCTGGCCTAGCAATTGTTCCTTCTAAGATCTGTCTTCCTGGTATTGTATTGTAAAAAGAAGAGTCGTGCAGGTTCCATAACCTCTCCTCACTGCGACCTACTGATATATTGTGAATACTCTATTCCTTTAGTACCCTTCTAATTCGATGTTCTTAACGAATCCCAGGATTAGTTTAAGTGCCAAGGCTTTAATCTGTTCAGGTATTACAATCGCCTGTCCTAGATGCTGAAACCTTTGCCGGCCTAAGTATGTGCTCGGTTGTTTCAGATTCCAGTTTATACAATCGATATGCGCCTTGATCAGCTTTGCACATCGTTCTGAGGTGGTAATTTAGAGGGCAACGACCAATAAGTAGGCCCGCGAGGGTCTTTAAGTCTGATTTTCTTAGACCAAAAAGTTTTTTTATTATTATTTGGCCAGCAGTTGATAAATTTCGTCGCTCTCCAGAGGGATGCCATTTCTTGTGCTTCCCAGTCTTTAAGTTCCTTCTTGAGCTGGTGTTTTGGTACACCACAGAAGGGGAAGTTCATCCGTCATGTCATTTGCTTTGGTATTAGTGTGCCCTGGAACCCATATTAGGGATACCCTATTATTTGTGGTCAGTTGCGTCACATTCATCCTACATTCCCAGACCAACTTACTCTCCAACCTATGAGTGGCTAGAGCTTTCAGAGCGGCCTGGCTATCGGTACATATGTAGATGTTGGCATCCTTTAGGCCTTTGTCGAAGTTTTCTCGGACCCAATGATCTATGGCGTGTATCTCCGCTTGAAAAATTCTTGGAGATGTTCCTAAGGCTCTATAGAGGTTGGTCTTCGGTCCACGAACGTCAGCCCCTACCTGTTTGCTAGTTTTAGATCCGTCTGTATACCAGGCATGGGATCCGTTTTCAACGTTGGGTCCACCAGAGCTCCATTCCTCGCGGCCCTGAATGGTCGCTCGTAATGCAATTTAACAGTCATGCTGTCTGTTGGCTTCCTTAGTAATCTTCAATGTCGTACCGTGGGATGGCGTTGGGCGGCTGCCTCCTTTTTTGCTCTTAATGTAAATTACGTCTCTTCTCCCTCTGTTTTTTGGCCCCATATGGATTAGACTTTTGGTGTACATAACATCTCGCCAGCCAATGATAACGTACGATGCACTAACTTGGTAACTTAGATAGATAGGATACCCGTCTATCCAACCTAACGGAAAAAAAAAACAAGAAGAAATACTTCAATTTTTACGAAGACCTAACTAAACATTAGGTTTTTGAAAATTATGATAAAGGAATGAGTATACAGATTGATCCTAAATGTTTAAATGTTCAATAAAGTTCTTCACATATCCGTTTTCGTGAGGAACAGTTTGCTGTATCTCTGGGCTACCAATTTGTACTTTGTACTTTCCGCTTAACACCAATTGTGGAAGTTTTATCATCAACAAAGCAAGCGAATATGCAGCTGTAATGTTCGAAAAGATTGATGTTGGTATAAACGTCTGCGGGAGGAAGTAGCTAATTTAAAAGTGAATTATAATCTAACACTAGAGCATGATCCTATAAAGAGATTTGATTCTCTGATTGCTTAACAGAACTTCCAATAATGTCTATTAGATATTTAAAAACATTTCTTTCAAAACTAACAATAAGACCACCAGCTACCCACAATGAGTTGCATCATTTGCAGTACCAGTTTCTATTGTGTTTTGGTATTCGAAATAAACAAAATTGACTGAAACCATTTCTTGTACCAACTCTAACACCTTAACGGTAGGGACTAGTTCTGTACTTACGGATTTTTTTTGACTTGGCTGAGGTGGATGCCTACGTTTGGGAGAATTTCAAAAGTAAAATCCAAGGCCACAAAGATTACACCGTTATAGAGACATTTTCCTAAACATGCGGCTGCTATGGTCATAAGCTCTATTTGAAAATAAAAAATAAGATACATTTTTTAGAAAACTTTTTACTCCTTGTTACCATTTACATAATACAACAAAAAAAATCCCAAATAAATCGACATCTTTTTACATAGTCATACTTTTTAGAACCGATTAATTGGACAGACCTAATTTTAGCGTCTAATTGCCTAGGCTACTATCCGTATATACACGCCTGAAACGACCATTCGGGAAAAAGAAATATAAAACACCTAAAGAATGTCGTAAATAACTCAAGTACCCATCGTTTAAGTGTATATTTATGGTACTTTTAATTGATAACAAGTATAAATAATGTTTTTAATCAACTAGAGCCAATTAGCGTTGGGTGCATAATATATGCGTTTATAGGAAATCTATATAAGAAATGTGAGAAATTTCTCTTTCCAGTTAGAAGGATGCAATTTATGCAAAGGTAAATCGAAACAATTTCCGTTTTGTTTAATGAAACACGCAATCAAAATGCGCACTACCAACTGTAAAATTAGTCTATTATAATGGGTAATATGCAGTTTGAGCGTGTTTTATGTTGTAATATCGCTAGATTCAATCTGTTATTATTATAAGTCGGAAATGACTTGGAAGTGTACATTTTTTAATTTGGTTTCGAATTAATTTGAGTACATTAGAGATATGTATAAATTTCTACGTCTATTTTTTTTCAGATAAATGTATTCCATGTATTCATGCTCACCAGTGTATGATTTTATAATTCAGAATTATCGTTTATAAGTGGTTATAATTAACCAACGATCAAGCTGTAATTTTCACTCAATTATTTTATTCCTGATAGATTCTGTTTTTCCCTCATATTTCTTACGGTTATAATAGTTATTACGTAAACAAGGTTTCAATGCAGAAAGTGAAAAACTGTATTTAGATTGATCCACAATGGAAAGTGATCTAATTTGAGAATCTAAGTTTGTTTCCTATTGCATATGGGGCCTATTATTGCACTAAAATGTGCTGGTAAATACAGTGAAATTTGCTCAAAACGGAACTTGAATAACGAGAGAATACGTTTTAAATGTATTTATTATTGAATAAGGCGTAATCTGCCAAACGTGGAAGCGGAACCACGTTTTCTGAATAAGGTGGACGCGAGCATGCTCAATACGCAACATTTATCGTACACATGTACGAGGGGTGGCTAAAAAGTAATGCACACTTGCTTATAACTCTAGAATTTCATGAGATATTCACAAAACTACAAAAAGAATTAGAGAACAATTCTTTAGTTACAAAATGACATTTTTATTTTTCCACGTAGTCGACATCGAGGTCCACACAGCGCTCCCATGGCTGGACCCATTTTTCAAACCCGTTCCTAAAGAATTCTTCCGGTTGTTTTCGTATCCAACTCTATACAGCGGCCTTCACTTCTTCATTATTGGCGCATCTGTTTCCCTTAATGTCCCTTTTTAATAGAGGAAATAAGTAAAAATCACACGGAGCCAAATCCGAGGAGTATGGAGGATGAATAACAACATCAAATTGCAGGCACTCGAACGCTTCTTAAGTGGCGTGTGACGTGTGCGGTCTTGCATTGTCATGGTGCAGTAAAACTCGGCCATTGGTGCATCGTACTCGTCGACCACGCTTCCGTAAGGTCTGTAACGTCTGAATGTAGTGTTCCGAATTTATAGTACACCCTTTTTCGAGGTATCCCATCATCACAGCTCATCGAGCGTCCCAGAAAACAGTGAGCAAAACCTTGTTCGCTGAAGGCGTTGTTTTGATTTTTTTAGGCTTCGGTGAATTGGGATGTCGATACTCCATACTCTGCCTTTTTTGCTCAGGGTCGTAATGATGAATCCAACTTTCGTCTCCAGTCACAATTTTGAAAAGAAGTCCGTCTCCTTCGCGTCGATAACGTTCCAAAAGTTATATTTCTAAAGCATCCGCGATTCGTTGTTGAGTGATTCTGCGATCACTATGAATGAGATTGTCGACGCGAGAACAATGCTCGCAAGCATCGCTGGCAGAAATTGGTCGTCCACTACGTTGTTCCTCCGAAATATTCAACTGACCCGGCTCGCAATTCCTACTTTTTATGGCCCACCTATTCATAGTACTTCTGTCAACCGTCTCAGCTTCATAAACAACTTGTAAACGCCGATAAATTTCCGTAGGCGTAATGTTTTCCGTCGTCAAAAATTCAATCACTGCACGTTGTTTCAAGCGCGTGCATATTGTAACACGTATGAACGCGTAACCGTTCAACCGATAGTTACGGAACTTAGAACGTATAGAAAGGCAGGTTGTGGTTACCGACTGAGCATGCGCGCGCATCCGTATTATATTTTGTTCGCTCATTACGAGCAAGTGTGCATCGCTTTTCAACCACCCCTCGTATGTAAGTACATATATGCATTAGTTTCATAACTAGTTGAATATACTTTCTGCTACCTGGAAGACGTGTTGCTTTTGATTAATTTGATATTATGGCATCAAAACAGAAAAAATATGTCTGTCTCACTTTAAATGAGAAAGTAAATGTAATACAAGAAATAGAAGAGGAAAAGATTTCTGTGCGGCAGGCGATGATAAAATTTAGTTGCGGAAAACACAAATTGCAACATTTGAGGCTTTATCTGGTTGGCTATCAACTTTGTGGTGCATTAAAGGACGTTAGCAAAGCAACCGTTTTAGAATGGAATGAATTATAGTGCAAAAAACTTTTTTAATGGTGACCAAACGGGTCTTGCTTGTTCGAGTTTTACCATCGAAATCATTGGCACTACGCGGTGAAAATTGAAGCGGAGGAAAAATGTCTAAAAAGAGGCTGACAGTATTCTTATGCGGAAACATGATAGGAGAGAGGGAGAAACCTTTATTAGATTTAAATAAATTACCGATAGTTTGGAAAAGCAATAGAAAATCTTGGATGACAAATGATATTATGGAAGTATAGTGAAATTTATTTAATAGAGCAATGAGGAACCAGAAGAGAAACGTGCTACTCTTCCTCGATAATGCACCTTGCCATCCAAAAATTCACTTGTCGAATGTAACTCTTGCTTGGTTTCCATCTAATACTACTGTTATTACACAGCCAATAGTCCAAGGCATCATTTATACAATAAAAACATTATAGGTGCCCACCAATGCTATCCCTAGTGGTTAATTTGAACGCAGCGGCCAACTCCTACCTTCTGGCAAGGTGAGTTAGTGTTTTGGATGCCCTAAACTGGATAGCAAAATCTGTAAATTAATTGAAATCGGACACTATAATAAAGTGTTTGGCGAAAGCAGGATTTATTCAAATGCAAAATGACGAATCCTCTATCATGGAAGAAGTGCAAGAAATCGTTGCGCAAATTTGTCCGCTCTATCAACAAAACATTTCTTGTGATAATCCTGAGCAATACATCAGCATAGATGAGAATTTAACAACCCATTACACGCTAAATTTTGCACCTGATTATTTGGACACAGAAGAAAGACGGGAACAAGAAGAAGAAGAGAATAAGGTAAATGGAATGAATTATCTGTAGATTCAACAATATTATGCCATGCGGATGCCATACAATGTATCAAGGCACTTATATGCACTATAGTGCTCATTCAAACATGATGGACTTTGTAAACATACTGTTTGTATGATGCTAAGGAATGGATTGGAAAAGAAATGTTACGTAAAAACACAAAACAGTTATCCCTGTTGGATATGCTGAAATAATACATATTTAATACCACCAGTATACCTACTCATGATGTATAAATAAATGTATATCAAAATGTATGTCTAAGTGTTTTATCTCTATTTATATCTAGAGTTTAATAAAAGTTTATGAATTACAATATACTTATATTTCTTTATGATTGTATAAGTATTATATAGAAAATATTCTCTCGTAGTATTACTCAAGTTCACATCAAAGCAATTTATATTAGCTTTATACTAGTCTACGTTTTACGCCAACAGCTGCTATGGAAACCATCCTAATTCTGCCTCACCCCCTCCTCCCTCTATGGCTATTCACATAAGGGGAGAAGCAAGAATGGGGGCACATAGGCTGAAATGTAATGCAAATTGGGGAACTCAGAATACTTCAGGGTATACCAGAATAACTACTAAAATCACAAACTCCATGTTGAAAACGTATGCTAAAAGGGCATTGGAAAGATAATCCAGAAGGCAGCTAATTGACATCTTCGGATAGTCAGGCGACCCTAAAAACACTACGATCCCATCACATAACCACGAAAGTAGCTTGGAACTGCAAGGAAAACCTAAGAATCCTCGCTAAACATATCAAAGTTACTTTGGTGTGGATACTGGGGCATAAGGGCAAGAGAAGATTTTGCAATAATATTCAGTGGACTATTCAACCGGATCTGGATATAACTAAGACTACAATTCATGGTGCAGTGGCTGAGTGGACCAGAAGAACAAAGCAGGTACACTGGAACAACAACCACAACAGTAGAATGCGCTTAAAATGTTCTAATTACTGTCTAAATGTTAATTCACTGATATGAAAAGCACCTGCCAGTGTAGACTACCCAATTTCTAACAAAATGACTCAAATAAAAATTCTAATCGATCTAGTATGTTTGCCAATGGTTTCCTATAAAGTTTCCTCGATTGAACAGTTTTCCGCTAGAAATTCTAGCTAATTCTCTCAAGCCTTAAGACTTTCTCACAAATATTACGAGATATTTCTAGATTTCAAAACTATAAAGAGGAGTAAAACTATTTTTTGTACGTAATCTTATTTTCACTAATTAATTTTATCATCAAAGAGCACCAAATTTAAAATAAAAACTCTTTATCTCCAACACATCTAAACATATGGCCATGACGGAGGAGCTATATTCTTGTACGCGTTCCGTTGAAACGGCACCTTTAACTAAGAAGGCGGAGGAGTGCCAGGCGTTTTAGAGTCCCATATCCTCATTTTATGCCGTTGTGTCGTGTTTTATGGACATGTCCTCTCCTCTAGCCGGGGCAGTTATGTTCGACAATAAAGGACGAATATGACTTCGGTTGTATTTGTTGCGAATGGACTATCTCCCGACTTCGACCGTATATAAAATGTATAGAATAATTTATTTGCGACTGCTGCGACCTTATCATATACACATGTATTACGTGGACTTACATGCATACAATATCGAATTTATTCCCCTGTGTTCTCATATGTGTCAGACGGTATATCTTAGAATTTACATTAAAATATGATTTGCCGCATTAGTTTGTCATTACAACGACTTATAAGCGCGATGCTGGCTAATGGATGTTCTCGTATGATATATTCTGTTTATGAATCTGCATTAAGCTCGTAGCCATATCTGTATTTACGTAATATTTAAAAATTCTTATTTCAATAGGAAGACAAACCATAATTGGTGCTTAATTTGTTTTAGCTTCTAGTATAACAACAACCTACAGTAACTACATACGACCACCTACACCAGAAAATCGGTATTCACTTAATCGTGACATTAAATAATTATCACACTGCGTCCAAAATTGTCGAATTGATTACGCTTGATTCCAATTTGTCTGCTGGGTATGTGGAATAAATGTAAGCGCTCCAACATAACAAATGCAATGATTTACGATTATTTTTGCTTTATTCTAACGATATTATTAGTTTACACGGATAGTTTGACACGGGTAAGCAGGCTTCCACAATAAAATACATGTTTCGTTATAAATTATATTATTGTTGTCCGATATGGAAAATGCCTGTGAAATATTGAGCATGTAATAGTCAATATTAATATTCTACATATGTATGTATGGTATATTTATGTGTCTCCACGGTTACATGCTGACCATATTTCTATTACTAGAAAGTCCTGTTCCCTAACGCTATTATCGTGTAGCAATTTATAACGAATCATTTATATAGGAATACTTACGTTACTCGGCTGGATTGGCCAAATATTATGATAAGATTATTTATATGCATAGGTTCTGGGTGTAATGAAAAATTGAATCATTAGACCTTATAGGATCCTGATTGGGAAGATTTAAAATGATTTAGACATATTTTATGAATTATTGCAGAACTTGCAGCAGTCCCAATGATGGCATTCCTCTTGATTTGATTTTGAAAAATTTTAAAGATCAGGAAGCAACAGTTGATGTAGGTCTCGTGACTATACTTCAGCGAAATTATTTTTAGTTAGCTTAAGAGGTGATGGGCTTTAATTATTGAAGATATTTTGTACAATAAAGTTTTAAAACTAGACAGTGGCCATATGTATATATGGCCACATATTTTCCCAAAACTATTATTGAAAGCAGTCTTTCGTCATAGGTTTTAGTCACTAAATATACCACGCCTGGCATGTTACCAGGAATTTGAAAGGTATTTTGTCTACAGGCTGTTGAAGCCTTGCTATCCTAGGTGGCAGAAACAACAACAAGCAACATTTGTTCAGGTTAGTTGGCGTTTTGTTGAATTTCAAATTCCACAAATAATTGAAGACTAGTTCCAAAATGAAGCAAATGCACTTTTACGCATGTCACTTTTTGTGCCCAATAGTACACGTTCAGTACTTACACAGTGGTATTACTTGCCTACCTCTTTTGATATTCCAAAGGTTTTCCTGTGCAAAAGGTTAAATTTAAGGTTTTCCTGAGCAAAAGGTTAAATTTTAATCTACAACTAATGATGTAGACTTGCTCCCGAATTATTAATATCTGCAATCATTTCTTCTAATTGGTAGCTATTGGGCGATCTACTCATAAGTTTTTCGCACAAACACAACAAATATGATCGTCATGTCTCATTCTTCACTGGCCATAAATACTTTAACTTGTGAAAGTGTGGAACGCAGCTTTCAAGATTAGTCCACTAATCGAAATACCTCTTCTATTCCTTTGTAAGGAATACGAGTTCGTATTTGAGTCTTTTCAGGATGCGACCTAGAATCGAAATTTATCGATTTTCTTGCTATTTAGCAATGAATTTCAAAGACACAGTACAGCATAGGCACAAAGACAGTATCGACGCAAATAAGAGAAAAAGAGAACGAATAATATTTATATAGCACTTATATAAGTATGTACAGCCGATGTGATTTGATTGAATTGTCTTCCCAGTCAGTTTTCATGTCAGTTCTAGAAAAATTGGTTTGCAGTTGAACCAAAACAATGAAAAACTAGGATGCAAGGACTTACGTCTAAGAATGTAACGAGGAAGATCAGGTGATGAATACTACCATCTAGCTGGATTAGTTGGTTCTATGTTTTATGTGAAAGCCAGTTTGGATTTTGATCTAGCTGTAGCTGCGACGAAAATCATGCTATCGATGTACATATGTATACAGGGTGTGCGCGATATACAAAGCATCCTTTTAAGGGATGATAGCTACAACGATTTAGAAACAAAAACATATAATACAACTTGGGTCTATCTGTAAGCGTAAACGAGAAAAAAAATTATTTCTAAAAAACCTTATTTGGTCAAACTGTACAAGAAAACTCATCCATATTGCTTCTTAAATAACCAAAAAACCATATCAAAAATTTAGGGTTGAAAATACCTGAAAACAAAGATGAAAACGAATTATTTTATACTTTGAAATTGAAGCGTGGTGTCATTTCTCTTCCATCACACTGTACTCGTATTCAGTAAATGGCAGATGTGAGCCAAACATCATCTGTTTATACGACCTTGAACTTGTATCGTACGAAGTCAATGGCCATACGTTTTAAAATAAACGTACCTTTGCGTTTTTTTTAATAATGTTATGACAATAAAATCGATGTTACGTTGAAGTTGAAGAGTGAAAAGGGCGTATTTAATAGCAGCCTCCGATCGGTAAATGAAAATTTAAGTTGAGGGAAAGTCGCATTGAACGAAACAATGTAATTATTGCAATTATGTTATGGCGCTTTAGCTCTCTCGTAAAGGCTACTACAAAATTGAGTTCTTTTCTTTTATTTGTGATAAATTGGTGGTCCTAAAAAGGACTTTTTTGAGAGACAGGAGAAAATGTATTACAGGAAAGGCTCGATGTGTTGCAACATACGCCTGTAATCGTCGGGTAAATCTTGCACGGATCAGCTGTCGGTGTACAGTATGCATCGAAGTTTGTGACATAAGAAATAATTTTTTTTCTCGTTTACGCTTACAGATAGACCCAAGGTGTATTATATGTTTTTGGTTCTAAATCGTTGTAGCTATCATTCCTTAAAAGCATGCTTTGTATTTCGCGGACATCCTGTATATTGCCTCTCCTGACGATTTTAACTTGTCATGCTCTAACCTGGTGGTACACATGATCCTCCTAGGACCTTCACCAACGTGACAATACACCAGGACTTTTAAATTCCGAGGATAGGTAAGTACAATCACGGAAACTAAAGCTTGGACATTTTCAATACGTTGTTATATGGAAACTGTCCAATCTTTACTTTCCATGAGTATACGTGCTGGCATTAGCCAGAAAGATGCTTCTCGGCGGAGAAACTGTTTAGTGGAATATTTGGGTGAACTAGATCCGAATAGGCTTCCGCTTCGCTTCGTGACCAGATACATTGTCGAAGTGATGCAAGAATAGTGATTTCAGCTAAAATAGAGCCATATATCGAGCCGGTAGTTTCCTTCATGTACCTTTAAGTAGTCGTAAGAACGATGTTTTCGGATAAACGGGTTCCATGAACCATTTCACTTCCAGTTTCGAAAGAATAGACTCTCTTGGAATTCTATTTTGAAGACAGAAAGGTTTCGGTACCAATTGTGGCGTATGTGCATCAAACCTGCTAACTATTTTCAAGCCCTACTCTACTAGTGAAGGGAGCTGCCCATAGGGCATTGGGCCGTCTGTCCAGAATGGGGTCTGGTAAGGCTGATATGCCATGCCAGAGAGCTGGGTCATCGCTGGCCTGGCTCTTCGCACTTTTCAGTCTACCGCAGAACGAAATGGTTAGGAAATATAGCTTCGAGAAGAACTTTCTCACGAAGCCAAGCAACAAGGGAGAATGGGAAGGAGAACGATGCACCTACTCCCTAAAGACAAATACAGTTAAATTGTATATGGACAGTTTCAAGGCTGATAAGGGAATAGGTGCAGGAGTATTGGGATCCGGAATGTGCTCAACTGACTCTTGATAGGAACGAAAGCAAAGCATTGCAATTCTCTCCGATAGTTAAGCAGCCATAATGGCGCTGCATTCTAACACCATCAATCGAAATTAGTCTGGGAGTGCTTAGAGAAACTAAACAATCTAGGCAGAGAGAACAGAGTTGCAGTAGGTACTAGGACACACACAAATCAGTGTCTAGGAGACAGCTAATTTATTAGCAAAGAAGGCCGCATTTGTGGAAGCGAAACTATTTTGCGGAATAGGGATGAGCACCTATGAAGGAGAAGGCAAGGACAGGGAGCAGAAACTCAGAGCAACCATCGGGGAAAATGTTCCTGGTCTGAGACATTCCAAGTTATTTCTTGGAAACTTCAATAAGCAAAGAACAAGGACTTTGCTAGGCACTGCCACCTTGGGGACCACATGGCAAGGATAGGTTTGAAACATATTAAATTAAAAAAACATGACATGTTCTGTATGCTTAACATTCTTTTTTTAGCCAATTCTGAGTTTTGCCCATGTCCGTTGGGTGCTAATTTACATACAAAAAAATTTACATACGTCAAACCACATTCTTATCTAATTTATTATTTTTGTTTTCTTACGACACTATAAAGTCACAATGTCATATTGAAGGTTTCATACTATTTTGTATAACGTAACAATTTTCTCTCATTGTAGGAGTAAGACACAATAATCACTATTTTATTCACAAAACATCAAACACTCAATATAAAGCTGACGCCTTTCAATAGGGTTTGTTATTATTAACCTCTGGACTTCAAATTAAGATGGTAGCATCTTCCAACATTGCTACATCTGTTTCGTACATTTCTGAGGGCATTGTACACCATCGTATACAAGATGTGAATCACGAAGTATGTTGTGACATTCTATAAATGTCTCCTCTAATGTTTAACGGGTGTTGTCTCCGTATTCTCTTCTACGCACACACATACATAACACAAAGCTCAAAGATCAATTTTAGAGCCAGCAGTGGTTTAACAGCCACGTCGAGGGTTTGTTTTTCGATGCATTCCATTACAACTCGTTCGCTGATTGACGAACAACTTTGTTCGGTTTTCGACAGTCGATTACTTTATCCAGAACGACTTTCCTGTGAAATGGATCTTAAGTAAATCAACTAGAAGTCTGTGAATTGTCTCCGTTTCTCGCTATTAGACTGCGCGTTTCACAATCTCGCCAAAAAAAAAAGACGAACACGATGTCACCCGGTGTATTCTTTTCTAATTTGTTTTGGTTATTTTTGGATGCCGGAATGCTATTTTAACAATGAAGATGCGACCGTTGCGTAACCTGCAGAGTTGGCTAGCTTTCCAGTCATTGTAGTTTCTATTTCGTATCCATTAATTAAATTATGATCTTAAGCTCATCTTCTTTATCATTAACTTCATCAAAATATAATTTAAATTTCATAAATTAATGAAAATGTATGTCCTCTAGCATTTAATATTCGTTTCCCACACGTAGTCTTGTAACGATAGCGACGGGACGAATTTGAATGTGGAAGAAATACGTTCGAAATCTGATACCAACATACCAATAAACTAGAAACAATCTTTATTAATATTGAACGGCTGGATGACATAATCTCACAAATCCTATTGCTTAATTTACGTGGCAGTTAACGTGATATTCCAAAAAAAAAAACTATATAGTAAGATTCTCCGTTTGTCGTGAGTTATTTCCTGCGATCTTTCGTTAGTTCGTTTAAGAAGCGACCACATGCATAGAACGAGATGAGTGTACGATATTACGCAATTTAGTTTGAGTCAAATGAATTTCCGAGCATATATTTATGATTGTCACTAACTGAGGATTCCGAATAGGATGTGCATATCGTTGGTTAAGTTGCTAAAGAAATGGATACGTCACGAAATATGCTTATACGGGCCGCTACTGCAGATTTTTGCTTAGTCTATTTAATCTATTGAGAGAAGAATTGATGTGTGGAAATATTGAGTCTCACAATGGAGAAGCGTTCTTAGTTACGCTAACCAAAATTTTTCCATAACCATTCTCTTGATTTTTAGGAACACAAAGGAATACAAGGACGATTTCACTTGAGTTTAGTACATTTGGACCTACAAGAGAAGATAAGGACCTCTAATGATGATACAGGACTTCTGAGATAATTTAAAACTATTTTCTTAAAAAGTCAATCTTTCGAATTATACTTCTCAGTGTACAGAAACTTAATCCTATTACGACTACAATATATCAATTGCTTTTTTCTTTCTCTATTTGTATGTTTCTGTATTCTTTTCGCAGGGTACATCCCATGGTTAAGTTGTGGATGTAAATGGAACTGCTGCAACAGAACCTAGACGATTCGGCAAATCCACCATCTTAAACATGGTAGAAGAGTTTTTGGAACCGAAGTTGCCAGAAAATGATCCTGCATATTCTGAGATGAATTTGGGACTGTTTGAAGATGGGAAATTTCTAAGTGGGATGACTTTTCTCGCCATTACGGGAAATATCCGACCATATATGTACTTAGATTTTCAATTGATTGATGGTGATAATTATCCGAAAATTTCGCTTATATTTGGAGGATGCCATAAGAAAAGAATTTCATGGCCATACGTAATTACCATGTCGTGAAGAATTGGGGTCAACCGAAAAACGGCCTTCAGATTCGATAAAAGAGTTTGAAAAATACCTACAGGGAATCACATGTAACATCATCACATAAATGGTATGATAACAGTGGAAGCTTCAGTTATAAAATTTATTTCTTAATTGACGAGTACGACGCATCCGTTACCAAGACATTCTTCAAAAATAAAGATCTATGCCAAAAAGTTAACGCTCTACTTACCACTTCTCCAAAATCTTTTGATGACAGTTTCGTAGATTGTGCTTTGCGCACAAGAATATCTTCTAGTACTGTAAACCTGCATTACAGGGCTTTAAACAAATTGGAAACAGAAACTATGTAGAAACTCACGGGAAAATGTCATCAAATGAAGAGCTCTAATGTGTTTGTATAGGATTGAATGTAGATGAGAATAATAATGCAGACAAGTCTGGTTCACCACGTAAGGTTTCTCTATAAAATGGATTCTGAACAGGGCCTTTGTTAACATTGTCAAATTTTATTTCCAAACCATAGCATGTGAGATTTTATGTAGTTTAGGAGTTTAATTCAAAAATTGATTTTTTTTTAGTTTGGCAACCTTATTCGATGATCATGAAATTGAACAGTTGATTTATGACTATCAAGAATTTGCAAAAATTGTAGTCGCATGTTTAATGTTTTGTTTTAATTTGCATGCGACAATTAGCTTGGTCCAGAACTAAAACAAAATGTAGAGTTTTTTGTATTTTTAAGGCTACATTGCCTGATTCTGATAACGGTTTTTTCGTATGCCGAATTTCTGGTGGTCTACAGAGATTTTGATACTTTTGGGGTGTAGAAAGATTACGGGGTGCGTTTTTAGTAATCATATTTTATTTTGGGTGATTTTCAACGTATTGTTTCCTGTGTTAAATGCCCTGGTTCAGAAATAAAAATCCATTTTGGGTTGTCTAAAAACAAAAGGTTCAGCGAGGTCTTTTGAGTGTTTTAAGGTAATTTTGCATGTTCCAAACCTTTTGACCAAGAACTAACATTTTATACATTTTACTACCTTTTTATTTCGAATTAATTAGTAATATTTCATTAGTTGGCAATGAAGTTGAAATATCGTCTCTATTGAGGCAGAAATAAGGATTTTCAAGCCAATAAATATAAATGGAATGCAGCTTTTTTTCGGAAAGCACTTAGTTCTTTTTCTGCGAAATAATGTCCATTCAATTATTCAATATGAATACAATCTATTCGGTTGTATGTTCGTCAGGTTCTCGCTTCTTATTGACATCGGATTCGTTCTGAGTAGATACTCTTATGGCATAGCTCCGCTGACAACACATAGTCCTGTGGGGAGTTTATGAGATGGTTGAGAATGTTTGACGCTGATTGCTAGAAAAGTAATAATATTGGATACTTTACTAAAATTGAGCGATGCTTGTGTGTGTGGCATCAAAAATTGGACAAGCTTGGTTGAAGGTTGCTGGTTAATATCATTAAGGAAATGTATGGCTATGAATATTTTAACTTTGTCAATCTGGTTACTTTTGTAAGAAAACTACAAGTGCTTTGGAGGGAAGCTTAGGTTTAACTTCAGATGGATTTGTTGTTGTTGTGTTTAAGTTTGGAACTTCGAATAAATTGCTCAAGAATACTGACTCATAAAATGATTACAACTTTTATTTTTAATTGAGGGAGGATACTAGAATTGAAATACGATTTTGCTAAATCTTCTTGGGAATAAGTTAGATTACTAGTGGTCTTCAGAAGATAGGATTAGCCAGCCTGATCACTATGAAGTGATAGAGGCTACAAATAACTGCTTCGCAAAAGAGAATGTTCAAGCAAGATCTCTGTAGATTTACGTACAACATTCCTCAGTATCCTTTTACCACACCCTATACCTTCCAAATTATACTTTTTACAATATCCAATATTGAACGAAACAACAGAATCCGTATATAAAATTTACTAGCGTAGATCATGCGTTGATAGTAGTGGATGTCGTGTAAAAGAAAACGAAAACAACGCAAACAAAAAAAAAGAGACACGTCTCATTTAGCCGCCACTGATGAAATTGTTTGTTTAATCTATTCGAACGGATCCTGAAGACCGGGCCCATAAATTTCCGTCCGAATCCACAATTGTTCCTATGCCGAGAATATACAAGAATTCGGGCAGTGCAGAATATATCTGTGAATGAACTTTGGCAAGGTGTCCCTTCCGGGTACAGCAAGATTATGAATGAACACCATGCTACCGATTTAGACTCTCTGGAACACCAGGTTATTCATATACCACAGTCGCCTGCGTTCACTCGAATTCTCACCGCCGACTCCACTGACGACGTTCATTAGTACTTTATTCCATCGTCCGACCGTTCCAGCCGTCTGTTATTTTCAGCAAAATTTTACACGGGATGCAGTAATTCATTTAGTCTTTTAATATCGCTGAAATAGTCGTCGCTAAATAGTATGGCACGTTACAATTATGTTGTTGATTTTCCTTTGAAAATATTACATTATTTTTATTTATTGTTATCTAATATTGAACCTGAATAATACAGAATATTTCCTAGTTTATTCAGATGATTAGTTCTAAGTGAAGTGCAAATTAGTGGAATACAAAATGTAATTAGTTTCTAATTTGCACAACGAAAGCTGTAGTTAGTAATTTGGATAACTAATGCTGGGTCAAACTTCAAAACTGTATAACAGTTAAGAATAACAAGAACTTTTGGTGCAAACCAAATAAGTAAATAAAAATGGGATAGTTTGAATGTAGCCCAAACGTGGCAAAATTACAAAACATGAAATAAGGGATTCTGTAATAGTAATTGTTTGGTTGGTATAACAGAAGTCTGTCTACAACAATTGCGGTTAAACTTTTGTGCTAGCCTTTTCATGTTGTGCACAGTTTATATTTTTTGTTGTATCTACCTTTTCTCTGGTGTCGTAATAAACATATCAACAATTTAGTGTTATAAACTTCCTGAGGTTTAAGGCATCTACCAGGTGCGTCCCTAAGTGGCGGATAGGACAGGACTGTAGAGCCTGAGCCATTAGAAGTCGGAATATGGAAAAGATTGAAAGTCGACCTGCGGACCATCTCCCCTGTACCTATAGTTTCGTAGCGAGCACCGGCATACGGTTCAACGATGTCGGTTGATAGTTCTCTAATTGTATTAGATGCTCAACCGTTAAACAATGCCCTTCCTAGTTGAGCAATTGTGGGGTCTTTGCCTGACTATACAGATCAAAATTATAAGAAGAAGTAACACAAGAAAATACCTAAGCAGGGCAATATCGCAAATAAACCTAAAATGGAGAGTAACATCCAAAAGAAGCACTTCCGAAGTCAAACTACCTTGCAAGGAGGAAACAAAACCGGGCAGAGGTTTTTGCTCTTGCAACCAGTGCGGGAATTATTGCAGAGAGAGGCTGCAAGATTAGGAAAATAAATATAATGACTGATAGCCAGGCTGCTATCAGAGCAATTGGGAACCCTATCACTAGGTCAAAACTAGTTGGGGAATGTAAACGACCCCTTAATACTCTGGCACAGGATAACAAGGTTTCCTTAGTTTGGGTGCCAGGACATGAGGACATTAAGGGGAATACAATAGCTGATGAATTAGCCAAGAAGGGCTCTGAGAAGCACTTCATAGGACCAGCGCCCGCATCCGGTATCACTAAGGATTCCGCTATGAGGAAGATCTGGCCCTGGTTAGACAATGCGAAGATTAAGAAATGGAGGTCGACTGCAGATCAACTCCATACTAAAGTGCTAATAGGGGATGGGGATGCTAAGCTCTCTGATAACCTACTAGGACGCAGTAAAAAGGAAATTAAGATCATCACTGGGTTGGTGACCGAACACTGCCCCCTGAGAAAGCATCTATACAACACAGGTCGAGTAAGCGAACCATGGTGTAGAAGATGCGAAGTGCAGGAGGAAACGGGTCTACATTAATCTGCTCATGCGAGTAACTGAGGCAACTCAGGCGGAAATATTTCGGGGAGGACTTACATGAGCCCTCGAAGGTTCTCAAGCTTCCACTGAGTAGGACACTGGGGTTCATAGAGGATACTAGGATGGTTGAGTGGAAGTGAGAGATCTGATGGGGTTGATACAGTGAGCATCTAGCTCAAGTGCCCAGACAGCAAGGTGTCTACCCAATTGGTAATGCATGAATGAATGAATGAAGAAAATACCTAAGCAAGGCAATATCGCAAATAAACCTAAAATGGAGCGTATCATCCAAAAGAAGCACTTCCGAAGTAAAACTACCTCGCAAGGAGGAAACAAAACGGCAAATCCATAAGTATCTTCGTAAGAAAAAGCAAAAGGAACCAGACCCTTTGCCTGATTTAGGACAATCTGGAGCAGAGCCGATTTACTACGATATGACTCCAGTGGAGTACTGTGTAAATCGTACCTACACTATCTTCGCCAAATGCTTATACGAGCGAGAAAGCGAGAAAGAAGGTTGAAGAGCATAAGACCCAGGGTGAGCAACACAACTCGCGCGCAATGTCGAAACGTAAGAGAAAGGAGAGCAGTCCAACTTAGGGATTGACTAGGAAAAAGAAAGAAGAGTTGGGAGGCAGCTATGCAATGGCTATCAAGCAGAAAAGAATTTCCATCCTGCCACAAGCGTTCCTTGAAACTACCCTCAGTGCGGACGAATAGACGGCAGTGGAAGAGGCAATTATAGCGGAAATGTTCCATACATGAGAGGATAAGAACAAATTCGCAGGTATACACTTTAGGCCGTGGTTGATCGTGGTGGAATGTGAATCATCACATTCAGGAGAATGTCTCCGCGTAGAAGTACCCAAGCTAAAGAATTGGAAGGGAGACGGCATCCCAACACCGCACACCCCTACTATGTTTCTCCTTAGAAGTCAAAAAGAAATCCTGGAGAAGCTTCTTGCGCTTATAGAAACACAGAATGAAGGGCTAAGGACTAACATATGGAATGTCCTTAGCCTGAACGATGAGGGTAAGGGCCAGCTATTGAGGTTGGGAAGTGCTAAAATTTCCTAGCAAAACCATCAAGAACAATGAGTTCATCATCCCCTAGAGGAAGGAGCACAGAGAAGAACCAACTTCGAGCACTTTCAAAAAAGACAAACCAGAAGTTGATGTAGGGAGTACTAGCGCTTTATTTAGAATTGGAAATGGTGAACAATCTACCTCCTAATAAACACTAAATTAAATTTAAAATCAAAACTAAATCTGGCAAATAAATATCTGGAAGACGTGTAATTAAACCTAAACTAGCACCTAAGCACCGCTCCCATAACCACCAAATTTATACAATTAAAAGCAATCTCAACGGCGCGCCGTAATATATGAAATTGATCCGTGTTTAATATTCCCCGAAAATGTTTACGTAAAATCTACGTGCGCGTAGTCCGTTATTAAAATAAAACTATATCATATTTAAAATGCGTGCTGCAGCAGTGTTTGCGAAATCAATAAAATTTAATGCGCTCCAGTTAACCTAAATTTCAGCCGAAAGACAGCAAACCCATTTCGTTGGACGATCTATACAAATAAGCAGGAATTTTATCGGCGTATTTGTTTAGAATTTTACTAAAAGAGTTTCTCTCAACGCATCAGTCATCTCAACACCGTAAAAGATAATGGCCGAGTCCTGACTGCGGTGGGTGGAGGGGTATTTCTTTTTCTAGATTTAAAACAAGCGAATTGCACACAAATTATGGAAGATAGAGAAGGAGGATGCAAACAGATGTTTATGCGCGTATTGAAGAAAAGCTTCAATATCATTTCGATGTTGTAGTAGTGGTAATACTAACTTTTTTACATATACATTCATGCGTACGGGTTTGCTTGCTTCTCGTGACGTTGTTTAATGTTTGCTAAATTTATTTTTATTCAAACATTGGTGTTGTGATGACACTGGGTGGTCCTCTGGTAGTTCGTCTATTCTGTCCACTCCGGATGTTTATACGTTTCATTTTCAATGTTATTCAAATCGTGTAACAGAAGAGAAGACTGGTATTGTCAATAAAAGATTTCGTAATACGTTGCGTGTCTGTGTGACAACAGCGCAGAGTCCGAAGTCTTTTTTCGGGGATAATGCATGTTTGTTCTCAATTGTTGATCAAAACGTTCGGACACTTGCGTTAGAAACGATTGTTGTAAATTGGTTTGTAGTTTTGTGTAATTGTCACATTCGCGGCGACGTAATATTAATGCGTATTTGTAAACATACTAAAGCTAAATGCTTCGAAGGTATTCTTTTAATGGATATTAAAAATCGAATTTAAAACGATATTGATATGGATTTAATTTAGCACACAGAAGTGACGGAAGTTGTTACAATCCAACAGAATTGCTTCTGTTTGTATGTGATGGCAAATTTTCAGCTTGCTTTTCTTATACAATTTCTGTAAGTGATGCGGATATGCAAATGCTGTAGATGAGCAACCAATTCATCTCAAGCTCCAAAGGAGTCAGCATCCTAACTGCAACCTCAGAGGATATCTAGAAAATAATTAATTTGAGAAGAACAATGACGAGCCTCTTAAATGTGCTTAAAGTATCCCTACGAACACATCAATTCTTCAGTTTTGAAGTAACCCATCGTCATCAGAGGACAAGAACAGACTGTTATATCATCCACTTAAGTTTTCTGCAGCAATTGGTTGTGTTGAAAATATGTGATTGAGTTTGCAGCGTCACTGTGTTAGAAAATTTGTTACAACTTTTGAGGTTATCGCCAAAGTTTTGACTGTATATAGGATGGTTTAAAGTTTAGTTGCCCAATCTTGTAGTCTAGTCAATCAAGAATTTTGTTGGTTATGTTTACAAAGTTATCGGCACAATGGATCACAAGATTACTTACACCTGCAACTTCTGGAAACAAAAAATTGATAAAAAAATGTAATTATAAAATTCCTGGGAGTTGAGGCATCCACCGAGCACAATGTCAGTTCATAAGACGGACGGCGGTCTGGTCCGGTATAAGATCTTGTGTGTACTCTGATCCAATAAATTGGAGGAGACACACGCAAACCTGAGCGATTGATAGTTGAAATATGGGAAAGAATGTAGTATCTCACCTTGTCCGAGCTATAGGCTCTGCGAGGGTAGACCTACTTGTGGGATCAAACATGGAAAAAGAAGCAACGAAAGAAATAGCTAATCCGGACAACACCGCGGATAAACAACAAATGGAGGATATCGTCCAAGCAAAGCCTTCAACTTTCGAAGTGAGACTACCTCATAAAGAAGGAACAAAGACCCCTCTAGTTGAGCGGCTCTTCGAAAGAAGGTAACAAAAGAAGTCAGCCCCTCTGCCTTATGTAAAACAACCTCAAGGCAGAGACGATCCAATCAGAAGTGGTTTAAATAGTATGTATGCTACCTCAATGAAGGCCTTGCGCTAGAGGAAGCAAGAAATAAGGCTGAAGAGCACAACATCTAAGGTGAGCTACGAATCTGGCCGCAATGCCGAAACGTAAGAGGAAGCGGGGGAGGGAGGGGGGGGGGCGAGCCTAAGAAAAAGAAGTTGGGAAAATACTATCTCGAGCTAAATTGTTAAAAAAATGTTATTCTATTGTAGAATAGCTAAAACATAATTTTTCTGGGCTTCAAAGCTGTTTTCTATATTTATTTTTGTAAGGATATCCACTACATAGTCATACTAGTACACGTTTCGTACAGCATTCGCAGGAGACTGGTCTTGTGAGCGAATATGTATTTTTGAATTTTCAATCTCATTTTAACAAATTTTTCGATAAAATAAGTTAAAAAAATGTTATTATTGGTAGTGCAATTTATTTTCAATTATAATCTGAAAAATTCTTATATGTATATATATATATATATTATTTTTGTTTGTAGTTCAAATAAACACTATTATTATTATTATTATTATTAAAAAGAAATCTCAGAGGTTCAAATTAACCAATGGTGCAGAGCAGTGTATGCTGCTCCAAGATTTTTTTCTTTTAAAAAATGCTGTTGAAAGTAAGACACACTTTATTAAATAAAGACTGTCCTTTCATAAGTCTGACAAGAATTTTACAGCAATAGAGAGCTAGAATGGGATTAGGTTACCATTTAGTTTATGGAAGGAAATGTTGGACGCAGTTGCGTAATAAAGCCTGTTGTGGGTGGTTCGATAATTTGGTTTTGACACTATTCAGCATTAATTTTAATTCCAAATGAATAAAGGCATGATATATCAAGCCAAAGGATTTTGGGTATCCCACTCAAATTTGCGACTGGCCAGAATTTATTAGATGTTTTCTGTTAGATGGGCCAAAAAAGCAGAACAATCCGACATTACCAATTACAGTAGGGGTAGTAAGACTGTAAGAAGACGTCTCGTGGTGGAATGATGAGTAAGTAGGAGATAAGTGGGGCTGAGCTACATTTTAGAACAAGTTTATCTTCTCAAGATGTTCAGATCACTTTGTAGTCATATTGAATGAGAATACTTAAATATTATCATGTGATAGAGAGTAACAAAACCATTCCTCGGCACTAACCTACGCCAAAAGAAGAATGCATTTTATTTGAGGCTGTGGGACTAAAGGACGAAAAGTCCAATATTCTTGGAAGTAAAAGTTCAAGTTCTTTCTATGTCAATTATTGTTTGGGAATCTTGACAAGTTAAGCAATATATGCGAAGGATTTCGTAAAGCTGTCAACCAGTGCAGAAAGTACTGCAAGATTTTTTTTTATGTGAAGACTTCTTTACGTATTAACTTGCAGGGGACAACTTTGTACAAATTTTTCTTAAGATTTTTTTGGATATTGGGAATGTTAAAAATATTTTCTTGATTTTTAATATTTATATAATTTCTCATAATTTTATTTCTTATAATTATATATTTATGCTCCCAGTTATAAAAAAATGGCTTCATGCGATTTCATTTACGAATGAGGAATTAGAATGAAACATCTATTATAAAAAGACCAGTCACGAAACCACTGTTAAAACTTAAGCGCAAACGTAATCATTTGTGGGAACTATCCAAAGCACGCAAAGATAGAATAGAATCTTTATACACAACATCGTTCTTGGTCATCATTACCAGTACATGCATGAAGAGACTTCAATTTTTTACTCTTTATTCTCCCATCCTAAGAAGATACAATGAGGGAGACGACGGTCTGTAGTTCGAAGAATAATACCGTTTTGTAATTTGAATGGAGCAGATTAAAGGCCCAGTTTAGTCGATTCGTACTATACCCGGAGAAAAGGGGAACTATATAACCTGGAACGACAGAGATGAAGGGAGAGTCCTAACAACGGCGTTAAACTCTGTTCAAGGCGGTAATATGCCGTGTGTCGCTTGTTGTAACATCAAAATCGAACAGTAGCGGCACCCTGTCACATACATGTACATATTCACATGTACACATACAATGTTGGGTGTGCGTATACGAAGTTTCAATTACGTAGCGCGTCTTTAGAAAAGCGACTTTAGTGGAGCATGTTGCAGAATAGGAGCTCGGGTATTATAGAATTTCAATCTGAAATCCGTCGATTGTCTGCCAGCTTTCAATTTGAATACCTATGCTGAGGAAGTGTTACAGTGTGTTCTCTGTTGAATCTGTTATTGTATAATATGTATATGTAGTATATGAAGGCATTAATGGAACTTCAGGAACATTCGACGTGGTATTACTGCTTCTGTTTCGTTTTTGTACTTTACGCAACAATTTTAGTTTATTCCTCCTTATTAAACCAGCTAACTATCATTTTTTATCCAAATTATGACAAATTACCCCAATTTCTTGACAATTTATGTTTCAATCATGAAAATTTTGGGGTAGAGTTATTGGTTGCGCCAGGTTTGGTGAACGTAAACATTTGAAGATTTCTATAATAATAAAACGGGCACTGCAGACTCTGGCGATTGTGAGAATTTATTTCAAAATCATTTTTTTAGCAGATAAATTTGCATTTTTCATGAAATAATTACAAATCCTAAACTTTGGCTGTCCTTTTTCCCCATTTTTAAATAAAATCTTTAAGATGTTACAAGCTGTTCTATACTTGTTTTATACAGTGTGTCCGTAAAGTATGGAATAAATTTATTTTTTGGGAAATAAACAGTTTTAACGAAATTTCCCGAAACAGGTCGATTTTTGATTCTAATTTGCTTTAATTTAGCGTTATAATGAAATATGTAGAGTGAACCAGATGTGAGAAATGACGTCAGCTGCAATTTTTTTTAATGAAACGCCCTGTATATTGTTCTAGTTTTAGAATATGCAGAATATTCTGAATCCAAAAAGGTATCATACATGTTGTTAGTAGGCGAAAAGTATGTCGATTAGTTGTCACTATTTTTATTGATGTCCAATAGCAGTTACATATTACAAGAATTGTATTAATTCGTGAATGTTCTGTCTTATTGCTTCGAATTAATTAAAAGTGAAAATGTTGTGTGTACAGCAAACAATTGAAATACTTATGATGATTGGGCATGGAGACAGATCGCGTACTTAAATGGATGTGTGATTTATTTAACGATAAATATCCAGAAAGACCCATAACGCAATCAACAGTAAGTAAGATTGAAAATAAATCTCGAGAAACTGGTACGGTTGAAAGTGCACGCAAAGCAGGTCGTTCGTCTGTAAATTTTGATAGAAAAGTAGATGTTCTATTTGCTGTTGAAGAAGATCCGCATACTTCTGTTCGTAAGATTAGTCGATGTTAGCAAAACAACGGTACACAAATTATTAAAACTGGAAAAATTGCATCCCTTTAAAATAAAACTTGTACAGGAAAAATGAAGATGATCCAGATAGAAAAATAGAATTTTGTGCAGCAAGGGCTACAGGTCGAGCATTTAACATAAAGTCATGTATCTATTATCATTAGCTATCAATAAAATTGATAAATAAGATTAGACGCCTACTTTTTGGCAATTGATAAGAAATAGTTATTAGCGTGTATCTTTCAAATTCTGTCCGCTAGACCCCAAGTATCTACCTTATTTGGAATCAGTTCATTAATAACAATCTAAGAGTGTAACCAAATACAGGGTGTTGTATTTAAAAATTCGCCAATGACGTCATTATATTGACGTGGATCAACTTCTATAATGAATTGTTGTTGTAGAATGTAGAACATTAAAATTAAAAATCGGCGTGTTTTTTTAAAATGGCTTTTGCTTTAGGAAATATTGAATTTATTCCATACTTTACGGACACACTGTATGTAGATATATGAATGTAGATCGAAAATTTGCATCCCCTATCATGCCATAGTTCTCGCTATGGTTTTCTCACCAGTTTTTAATACTGTTTTGCAAAAGTTAAATCAACGCAGAATTAACGTAGAAGACCCTGTTATAAAAATTTGGATTTAGATAGAGCTGAGTTCACGCAGAATTCAGTAAAACGATTAGAACAAAACTCTTTCTTCAGGTGGATTCAATCCAATCGGGGTAAATTTTGCAGTTCAGTTGGTTTTCGTTGGAGCTATAAACTCCATGAAAAATGTAATTGTCCACAAATAGCTTAGTAAATATAATAGAATTACAGCAATTATATTATGTCTTCTAAAAGATTTTGCGTAAGCTTCTCACTGGCAGTCTTCATTTTCTTTCTTCAGTCTTTCATTTTAGTATTTAGATTAATTCCTTACTGTTTAATTGAGGCTGTGCAAAATAGGATTTCTTCCACTCCCTTCTTTATATTTAATTTTTTTTCACACAGGCAAGTTTTTGGAATAATAATAGCTTGATAATGCTATATAATGCCTCGTAAAAGTGTAGCACTTGAAGAAAAGCTTCTTCATTCTTTTGGATATTCCTGGCAAGTGCCCCCTGTAATTGGCGCAAGCTGTTGGGGGATGCTAAGGCATGGATTATTATTATTATTATTATTATTAAGTGCTATCAAATGAAAACCTTAGTTGCAGCAATACTTCTACATTTGGCAGTGTATGATGCCTAATGAAGGCATAAAGAGACTTGGGTTGCTGTGGATTTGCCTTTATATTGGTCATAGAATTCTAGCTTTCTGGTTTCTTAATGTACCTACTAGTGTGTCTTGGATATCAGATCAAGGTGGTAGTATTTATCCCAGATAGCTCTTGCAGTGCCTTTCCCTCCCGCCGAGATTCTCCAGAATGAGTCCTGGTCTTGTGTAATTCCCGCAAAGAGAGACCGAGTTTAATATTTATAAATCCTTTTTAATTGGCGGTAGGTGTTGCCACATTCTTGTGTTAGTTTCCCTCGGTGACGACTGCCGTCTAAATTTTGCAATTTTCAATGTCCCTTTTGTAGTTACTTCCTTTTTTATTATGTATATTGCCAAATGAGTCTGAAGAGAAAACCAGAACGCTAAGAATCTAGCAAGAATACGTTAAATACACTTCTTATGGCATTAGAACCAATCTTTGTAGTAACTGGCATTTATCAAGCAGAAGATACTTATTCCGATATCCAATTCCCAGATCTCTATTATGACGATTTCTGGCTGTTGACCGTGTGTAATACATCTCGACGTTTCACCACTAATGCAAGTGGCTTTTTCTGGAGCAAAGGATGCTTAGGGGCATCAGAAGGACGCGGTCATTGGACGTGACAACCACGCTAGAGGCAAAATCCTTCTGACCTAGTATATTGGTATTTTGACCTGGACAGAAAGTTTTTGGTCAGGAGATTTTTTTTCGTAAAAATGTTTGGAGATTTTTTTTCAAATTGGTTTATGGTCCGCTGTGTGACGATTGCTATTCACAAATCGGTTCGCGGTTTAAAATTATATTATTAATAGGCTAATGCGTTTTTCGAATATCTTTCTTTGCTTTAATTAATCTTCTAAATCATAGTGAGCCATAATAAGTCTATATTAAGTCAGTCAGAGAAAATACCCAAAATTGAAGTCATCATATTATAAACTTGCATACACATTGTTGTGTCTTTGAGAGTCATTAAAAGTGGTATAGAAAATCCTGAAAAATTGTTATTCTACAACACAATTCCTTGTCGTTCCTTCTAAAATTTCGAAAAGAACCAACACAGCGAGTGAGAACGGCATCCATACGCACTCGATATTTTTAGATCTTTCCTTGGTTCACACTGGGTCAAACGGATATAATTTAAGAAACCGAACGAAACGGCAGCAGCCCATCTATTTAACATAAAACTTACGAAACCGCGGCATTATTTATTTGTGAGAACTCGTCCCGTTCTGTGACCAGGTGCGGATACGTGATCATATACTGGCTACTACCTCATCTACCGCTGTTGTTTAGTAGTATTTACTACGCTACAGATATTACGGCTCTCTGCGTCGTACTCTGAACGTGCTTCACGCTTCTCCTGGCGGGTCATTCGGGCCTAATAAACCATGAAAGAATACAAATACCGAATATAAATAGTGTTCTTTAATTGGCGATTAAATATGTTATACGGGAAGGAATTATTAAGATCCAGCTGAACAGGTAAAATCGTAAACTATAGTCGTTTTATTATTTTCAAGACAACAAAGTTCAAACACCCGAAACTAGACAGTTTTTACTAACCGGTTAAAATTTTTACCGTAAATGCCACTCACCGGTATCTTAGTAAGGTCGAAATAACAAGGTATACGTAATAATTACATATCTAAAATATAAACAAATCATTCCCCGATTCCTGGACACCTGTTTTAACGCATAAATTACAGAGGAACGAAATGGAAATAGCCGGTGATTTTACTTTTAATTTCTAAGGTTGTCGAGATTAGTGACATTCCAACTCTGACCTTAACAGGTACACTCTGGGATTTCATGTCATTATAATAATGATACGTTAAAAATGTTTGGCGAAATATGTAAATTGGATAGCTTATGTTATACGGATTGTTAAGATTTATTGCCTGGTTGAGTGATTAGCTATTGTACAAAACAAAATAGTCAATATAATAAGTCAATCGTATGGTAGACCTATGTAGTCTGTGGAAAAACTCACGAGCCACAGTGTTTAGTAAATTGGCTCCAGCAGTATAGAAGGTGCATTTCTTTGAAACCTTTAGGTTTACATGTATTAATGCAGGTATGTCAGCAGAAATTATTAAGCAAAGAGGCAAAGGTAGAAATGACTCTGAAACAAATAAATGACAAAATTTTAAGAGAAGTAAGTTTCTCAAAGCAATTTTTTGCATGACGTACGCCGACAACATAGTACTGCTGAGAAGTCAGAAAAAGAACCGGAAAAGGCTTTCCAAAAGTTGATGGAAAAACCAAACTTATACGGACTGCGAATAAATGAAACGAAAACAAAGTGTATACAGAGATGAGAGGGAAGAAAACAATAAATACGTAACCTTCAGGGTATGTGGAAAAGAATATAAGCTCAAAAGGATAAAGCACTTTGAATACTTGGGGAACATCCTTACCAATAAAGGCAAAGAAGACGTGAAGATAGACAAGAGAATGTTAAAAGGTAACAGAGCGGTAGGTTCATTATCCAAAATGTTAAAGACATGAAATGTATCCAGGGCAGTCAAGATACGCAATTACGAAACAATTATACGCCCTATGGCTTTGTACGCATGTGAAACGTGGATAATTACTAGAGCTCGCGAAAATAAATTGGAAATTTGGAAACGAAAAGTCCTAGGAAAGATATTTGGAGGAGCTAGAGATCGGCGAGGGCAGTGGAAGACCTTGTATGCAAAACCAACAATAGTAAATAAAATTAAGATCCAGAGTGAAGTAGTCGGTTAGGACATATTTTTAGAATGCCGGACAAAGGGGTCGTAATAAAAGTCTTACATGAGGAAATAGGGGGAAAGAAGATAAGAGGACGCCCGAAAGAAAGATGGTACCAATAAGTAACAGACGAAATAGAGATATTGGAGTCAGTGATTGGAGGAATAGAGCAAATGATCGGTGAAAGTGGAGAGAAGTGGTGGCCTGTTGTAGCGCTAATACATATAAATATGTGCCATAGAGATTAATTTTGAAGTGCTGGACACCTTATTGAATAAAAAGAATAACATTAGGTATAAAATAGTAAGTATTTGTGTGTAGAACAGATAGAATTTGGCATGGATAAAAATCATGTGTGTGTTATATGTTTGAACTATAAAAGAAATATTGGAGATTGTGGAACAACTTCAAGCGCCAATTAAAAATCAGAGAGGCATTAGACTAGCAAGAATTAATATACACTGCTCCAACAAATTAACGCACCATGTAGTAAACGATAGTGAATTCGTTGCAGGTCGACTGGTGACAAATTCTCTTTAAACACGAATCCAGATTTGGTCTTTATAACTGTGATAGACGTGTTCGTGTGTACAAACGACGAAATGAACGGTATGCTCAGTGCAACATTCTGAATACCACATTATTTGGCAAAGGTTCTGTAATGGTCTAGGGAGCTATATCTTTGACAGCGCGTAAGGATTTAGTAATATTAAGACTGCTGTCCCATTTGCACCTTATATCGGACCAAATTTTTTTATTAATGCAAAATAACAGAATGACATAAGCTCGCTTATTTTGGGTATGAGTCACTGACGTAAAGCTATTATTAGAAACAGAGGAGAAAATACTCGATAATAAGGTGTTTTTACTAAAAATTTCGCTAATTAAGATTGTCGAATTTTTCCATTTTGTCATTTTCCATTGATTTTCACTATCGTTTAATTTGTAAAGGCTGATTTAGTAACTGATTATCCAAAGCTGTGTATTAATGGTTGTTAGTGATCGAAGAATTGAATATATTTCTCTATCCCGTCACATATTATTGCTCTCTAGAGAATTTCTTAGTGGTGCGGTTAATTTATTGGAGCAGTGTATCTTTTATGGAGCTACAACTTGCCAGTCGAAAAAGTTTTAAAATTATTAAAATGAGATACTTACAAGATTAAAGTAAAAATACAGGCAACCACAAATCAAGATGGCGCGCTATGTTGTCCAAATTGTGGATTACTTCCGATCCCACTTACTAAGAAGACCGCAAGGAGAAAAAATCACTTCTTCAAGAAGCAGACCACTCCCAACCATTCTATGACATCAGGAATTAAACTTTCAGTATTGAAAAATTGATACCAACAGCGGCAGGAACCTTATCCATCACGGACAGCATCTGACAGTTGTCTGCAACAAGACTCTTCAGTGAGTAGTAAGGAACATAATAGGCTTATGCTGTAGCGTAGATTATTGTTCGTGTTTCCACTATTACTACCAAAAAATCCAAACTATTTTGTGTCTATAGCTAAAATTAGGAAGATTTACTAACAGGCTACCAGTGGTCCACCCTTTCGTCTTTACGCAATCTGTGTTGTGTAGTGTGCAGCATATGGGAAAAATTCTTACAAAAATACTTTACAGAGGATCGTATAGTTAATTGTATCTTCTCATCAAGAAACAAGTATTTAAGAACTAATTACATGTTATATACTTATATACGAAACCCAAGTATTTTTCTCGAACGAAACTTGTGCTTAATAGTTATTTATTATACAAGATGATAAAATTGTATTTTGTCTTTGAGAGTGTCTTTAGCGTTGAGACGTTAGTTGAAATTGTAATTCCAAAAATTTCAAAGAAAATTTGTTTGTGTTTTGTCTAAGCGAATGCGAAAGTTACGGAAAAAGGTTAGAAGAAGAAAACTTGCCATCAGATGTAGAAGATGCAGATCAGATGCAGAAACAAAAATTACGTTATTGTCCAAAAAATGTAGGATAACGTAAGAGAAGAAATGGCAGTCCTTTACAAAGCGGAATAGCATCAAGAGTATCAATAGTGTGAGTGAAAAAGTGTTTATGGTCTATTTTTTGAAAAGTGGGCAAGTTAACTAATTTACTGACAATCGCAAGTGATGACATTTTTAAATTTTGCAGGTTATTATCTAATATCTGTCTAATATGGACGACAGAATTAGTTGAAATTGCAATTCCAAAAATTTCAAAGAATATCTATTTGTGTTTTGTGTATGAAGCGAATGCGAAAGGTACGGAAAAAAGTTAGAAGAAAACTTGCCATCAGATATAGAAGATGCAAATCAGATGTTGGAAGCAAAAATTACGTTATTGTTCAAAAAATGTAGGATAACGTATGTACCGAAATGTCAGTCCTTACAAAGCGAAAAAGCATCAAGGCATCAACAGTATCAATAGTGTGAGTGAAAAAGTGTTGCAATCGAAGTGATTTGGAACTATGAAGTGTGTGATATCCACTTAGTAAGTAGTAGTTTTTCAATGGTTGACTCCTTGCACAAACCAGGCAGAACAGGCAACAAGTGTTCCAACAATTAATCTTGCTAGTATGTTATAAATTAAAGTTCAATATGTCCAATGATGTCTGAGAATGATAGCGTAGTAAACAGATATGCAAATGCATTATTTGGAACAATTATATCGATAATATGGTGATTTGCCATTATCATTCACTCTTTCGTAGATAATAATAATCATCGTCTTGTCAATCTACTTTGGAGTTCATTATGACGCTGGTGCATACTGAAAAAATTAATTGGACAGTTTGCGTGTTTGCGTAGAGTAAAGTTCTCTGTAAATCTGTAGCAATATATGATAATATGCTTACAAATTGACAGATAATTTTACAGGCGCTACAAGTATCCGTAGAATCCTATCTGGGTTTAAAATGTTTGAAAAGTCTGCGTGTGAATGTTACATATGTATTTCTAAACTATAAGTACCTGCAGTGGAGCTGTTCCGAAAAATTTAGCGTGAGTTGCCGATCTATATTATCTCTTGTGTATGCAGGATATGTCGTTTTATATTACTGACAAAGACAAGTAAAGTCAAGTAAGTTTCTTGGAGCCTGAAACAGTATATCGCCTTGCATCTCAAAAAAGTACCTCAACTACCAATAGAAAAAGTTCCCTGGCCAGCAGGATCTATACTATATGTCAAATACCCAAGAAGATTGCGGATTTCGTGAAGGTACCAACTTCAGAAATGTAACGGGACATTGATTACGATATTCTGCAGCTACCATGTTGCCAAACTCTCCTGCCGGTGCTGGGTATACACTAGGGTGGGTGGAACATTATCTTCCGTTGCAGGGATGTACTATCGGGAGCAAATGTACGTGGATACGTTTTCTGTTGGTTTGTCAAAATTTCAAATAATTACCTAATGTAAATAAATTCCATAAATTAAATTACTATTATGTCCATGATCCACTGTTTGCAATTACCGTTTGAAGACGATTTCTCATCGAAAATATGAGAGATGCTGTATCATAATCAGCTAGATCTTCCCAGGAATTCATTAATGCCCAAATATTCTCCATTTGATTTAAGTCTGGACTATTTGCGGGCCATGGCAAAACGTTGGGATTGTTGCTTTCAAACCATTTTCTAACAATGTGTGGATTGGTGAATTGTCATGCTGAAATATGAAGCCATTATCATGAAATTGTCCCCCAGATGATAGCATTATGTTCTTTAAAATGTCAATGTATTGTAAGGTACTAAGTCGGTGATCAATTGCCTAACAAACGCCTATCCCATTGGCAGAAATCCAATTCCAAACACTAAGAGAAAACCGTCCACTTTTTCCTAAACGTTTTATGTATTTCCCCGAATATCTGAAGCTTATAGGTCTGTAGACTCGTACTGATCCATTATGTGAGGATTAAAATGATTATTCATCGGAAAATAATAACATTTCTCAAAAAAACATTATCCATATTCTTGTAGGGATATATTTGCAAATTTTAAGCGCCTCTGGTTATGCTGATCGGTTAGTACAAACTTCTTTGCAGCACATTTTTCAAACCTAATTTGAGAATTCTCCTATGAGTTGTCCACTGGAACCAGGAAAATCAGTCTCTTCTTTTGCTCTCACAGCAGTGTGAAAAGGATGTTCAGTAAGATACTGCATAAGAGCATTATCTTGCTCTCTGTGTGATATTTTTTGTTTATTATTTATTGAGTAATTTTAATAAAAAAACAGTATGGACAATCAAGATATTATTACTAACTAGTATAGAGTGTTCAAGCAATTTTTTAGATAATACTTTTTTTAATAATGTTGGTTTATTGTGTTCTGGCTGATACTTTACGGCGTTCATGAGATGTTTGGTTTTATTGTTTTTAGGGTATTACCTATAGAGAGTATCAAAAATTTGAATTTTTGTAAATAATTTGCTTCTATAAGAATTCATATGCTTGTTTACAAAAGTGATTGGTTTCAGTTTCCTTTAAAGAAGATGCTGGCAGTCAGAACATGTCATACAACCCATGTCTCTGTCTCCCGATACCGTCACTTGATATCGTTTCGAGTGAAATACAACACACTTAAGAAGAATAAAATCCAACAATGCGTACATTGACAGATATCGTATTCTAATTAACTTGCACAGGCGAGAAATTCTTTTAATCATATCTATTAATTTACTGGCATATCGGAGTGGTAATGCTGCAAGATTCCCCGCTTATGCCCACGTACATCTTTCTGCGGCCTTACTGCTACCGCCTATCTCTTCTGCAAGCAGGCAGATGTGTGTTTATATCTGTATCAGAAACGTGGCCACTCGTAAATTATACGATGGGGAAAACACAAGAAGAGAGAACGACCGAAATAATGATTTCTTCATCCAATTAACGGAGAGAACCGCGCTCTCACAGATACAGGAGCCACAATCACCGGAGTCTTCTACGGAGAGACGCTATATATATTCATTGTGTCGCTTTGGTAGACTAAATGCAGAAATTAATGGGGATTTTATCTCATTAACGGATGTATGTTTTTATTTGCATCTCTACAAGCATCGCGAGTTAACTACTATACAGGCCGTTTAAAACTGTATAGGTGGTTGGAGAATCCACGTCGAAAATAATTAAAAGACCGGGAGTGTTGTAGAAGTTTGGCGTACAGACTTGATGCATTACGTACATATACAAAAAATATCTTTAACTGTTTGGTTGAACGCGAGATAAAAATAAGATTGTTTCTCAAAGGTGAGATAAATTATTTTATATACTTTACCTATAGCTTCTGGACGCTTAGTTTCGGTCTGAAAATGGCGAATACGTACCTGAAACAATAAAAGATTATTGTATTAATTGATTGTAATAATATTAATAAATCAGTAAGTCGTTGGAGCCACATTCAGCGAACGTTTACCTTCTTGAAAGATTTATTCGGAAAATTTAGAATAGAAATAGAAAAATGAATGAAACGCACGAAATATTGCAAACCCGTTAGAATGAACAGCCGCTATTTTCGAATCCATTATATTCCTGTCTAATTTTGACCTAGTTTTCGAACGAATCTGAATGCCGGTCTCCGTTCTCATACATAAAAAAAAGAAGAAAAACAAAACGACGAAACCACAAAAGAAGAAAGAAAATTACTAACTTCGCGCGCTGCCCGAAGGAATCGAAAAGAATGCGAGCTCGTAAAAGCGTGGATATGTTTTTGATACACTTTATTTTAAGAGAGAGCAAGTTCTACATACTGGCTTACATTATTTTTTAACAAAGAAACTCTCATCAATGCGTAAACAAATGAAAATTTATCGGTGCTTGGAAAGTTGTCGTATATACGGAAAGTAGATATATTAAATCGTTCGTCTCTGGAACAATGAACTCTCTTCTTCAGAACGGGTGTATATTTTTAAATTCGGTGGCACAACGAATTGTCCCAACGATTTATCACTCGCTATGTCGTTGGAATTCTTAAATAAATTAGTTTGTTGTATCCGATATATCCAGATGTTTAGTAATAATTCTAGATTAACTTCGCATAATTTATAGTGCTATCATTTTCTCTTTAACGGAAATGATAATAATGCATATATCAATCAATTACATATAAACGTTGTGTCAGTCTCAACCTGTAATTAATTGACCATAATGAGTACTGGAACCACTACTTCTTAATTAACGAGTAATACACGATGTTTTTGACGCCGGTTGTAGGCGCCCGTAATTGTGTTTCCGTCTTCTTGATCCCATTGGCGCTACCGTGACTTCCGGTTGACAATACCGGCATTATTATTTTGTACGTTTTACGCTGCGAAATAGCTCGTATCCCGCCGGTGAGAGCAGCAAACCGGGCCAATGTAGAAGTGGCCCTCGAAACGGAAAGCTGGCTGGCCTCTTCAGTTGTAATAATGGCCGCCTTCAGGGAGTCAAGTATCTTCCTAATCAGTCGAATACAATACCGGGTGTTGGTTTGGTCGAATGTTATGCAGTAGGGGAACGTTGCTTTCTCTATTATTTACTTTGGAGATGCGCGTGTGGATGTGGGTTTTTGAAGTTCTTCAATTAATTAAAATCAAGTTAGCGTACGGCGAAGCTATTCTTGCTCATATGTATTATTATTTGGATCATTATTGCGGCGGCGTATACGTAATTAAGGATGTATTATGAAATTTTAAAGGGCTTAAGATAGTGGGGGTTGGTCAATATGTATTGAGCATTCAATTAATATTTCCCTTTAGTTGAATCGATGTTGTTATGGTATTCCCCAAGTATCGAGGAGCGTAGAATTTTTTTTGAACATTTAATTACGCGAAAAATATTGTGGGAGTCTGTCAATGAAGTCTAAGAAACTTGATAAAGCACAATACTAATAATACGACCAGTTGTAACCGTTTAGATCTCAAATTCGGATATGTTAGACATTTAAAAAGTCTTGCTTGTCACTTTTGACATTTAAACATCAAATGTGTCCGTAAAGGCCCTCTATCATGGAATAAAATATATTCTTAAATTAGAATTGAGAGCTTGTCAATTCACACAACCGAGTGGGCATTTTCCTAAACTATATTTCCTAATGGAATCGTCTAAATAGGTCTCTAATCGTCTAAATAGGTCAAATTTTAAATGATTGCTTTGGCGAGTTTTGACAGTTGTTGACAATGCAAAATCCCAACTTGTTAAATGTTTAAAAGCCTGATTTAGATATTTTGGACATTGAAATGTCAAATGCAGCCCTCTTAAACAATTTGAATGCCTAATACGACCACAGGAACATCAAACTTGGCTGCGTTAAGCATTGAGAGGATCTAGCACAAATATTGTTGACATTTAGACGTTAAATTTGCTTATATTGGTAGTTTCTAATCTAGTTATGTTGTGATAGACATTAAAAAAAGTCAAACCTGGTCGTATCAGTGGTGTTAAACCACTACGTTGAAAAAGTATGATATATAAACGCCAGCCTCCTATTTTGAACGTTGAGCTCAAAGAAATTATGCATCTAAATGTCATACTTGGTCTTATAGGACGGTTTGAATGTTTAGTTCGGCCTAATGAGTGCTAAATTGCATGCATTTTGAATGTGTAGGTCGTATACATTTGTCGTTGAAGATGTGAGTGGCGGCAAGCGTCTCTTTGACCAATTTTGTCGTATTAGATGTTTTCAATGGTGGTTCAAGTCAGACTTGAGTTTCCTAAACCTTTATCTCGACTAAATTAGATAGTTTGAATGTCCAGATCGATCATATTTAATTCGTAAACATCTGATTTGGCAGCATTGGATATTTTAAATGCATTGAGCGCTCATTTGTAAAATTTAAATGTAAAAATCTGTGCTAAACATTTTCAATGTCTTTTGGCAGTAAATGTCTATAGCTTCAGATATTTGATGGTTACAATATTGTGAATATCTAGATGGGCCATGTAACCTTCATAGCACTAGATAGCATAGTAGCTTGAGTACGCAATTTTGACGCATTTAATGGCATGATTACTTAAGTCCATATTTGTAGTCCGGCGCTGTGATCGTCTTGCTACAGGAGCTCGCAATTTTGACATAAATGCTACTACAAATGTGTCAAAATTGCGTACTCAAGCTACTATGCTATCTAGTGCTATGAAGGTTACATGGCCCATCTAGATATTCACAATATTGTAACCATCAAATATGGACTTAAGTAATCATGCCATTAAATGCGTCAAAATTGCGTACTCAAGCTACTATGCTATCTAGTGCTATGATGGTTACAATATTGTGAATATCTAGATGGGCCATGTAACCTTCATAGCACTAGATAGCATAGTAGCTTGAGTACGCAATTTTGACACATTTGTAGTAGCATTTATGTCAAAATTGCGAGCTCCTGTAGCAAGACGATCACAGCGCCGGACTACAAATATGGACTTAAGTAATCATGCCATTAAATGCCATGTGACCATAACTGATGAGAACAAATATTTACTTTGGCAACACTGAAAAGTTGGCTAGCTTAGTTATTCGTGGTAGATATAATTTTGTAGGTTATGTCGTTTGTATCATATGTCTTTTTGGCTTGGCTTTCACTTTGGCAATTGCCTGACAAATTTTATTTAATTTAAAAATCATGCGTGCTAACATAAAATTACGGAAGTGTTGCCACCTTAAGTGCAAAGTTTCTAACCACTTCATATATAAATGTCATCATATTCGACACTGTCTAGCTCCATCACACTTTACTCTGAAGTGTCAAATACAATCTATGAATACAACCTTGAAGGCTTGAAGGTTTTGAGTAATTATCTTGGCTATGTTTTATACTAAAGTAACAAATTCGTCTATGTTGGACATTTTGAGTTTCAAGCTCGTCATATTTAACGCTTAACTCTAAAGGTCGAATACATTTAATATGTAAATGTTAAACGTGATCGCGTTGATGTTGTTAATCTGTCGAATTTTATGCAATGGTCTCAAAAATTCTTGATTTGGTTGGTACATCTTGTTGAAATTGGATCAAAATGATCAAACTTCAGGGTTCTGTTGAATGTAGGGTGGTACTGTCAGTAACGTATTGTGCATCAGAGAAATAGTAACTTAACAATCTGATGACGTAAAAGTTTAGCTCTACTCGTAGATTAGCGAATTATCATAATTGAATTCCAGGTAAATAACTCCGCCATTGCCAATAACAGCTTTAACAAAAATATTTGACCATATATGTGAGTGTTCTAAAGATGACAAGCAAATATTTGTTTTTGAATTGTCAACTTACTCAGCAATTTTTAATGGCTGCAATTTTGCCCAATTTTACCGTATTAGACGTTTTGAAATTTATATTTGATGATATTTGACCACATTTAATGCTGTAGTGTCAAACTCTTTAGGTATCTATTCCGACTATATGTGACATTTAAATACCAACTTGTTGGTTGTATTGGCGGTCTTGAGACGAATTCAGAAAGAACGTTCCTACTACTGATTACATTTATAGTCAATAGTGTTCAAAATTTTCAAAAACGTCAACAGAGTTTGGACAGTTTATTAGAGATAGATTAAGGTAAAGTAAGTATTCGCACTTTATTTCATTGATACAGCTTCTAACTTGGTTCTAATCTAAATTAAATTTGTTTCAAATTTTTCCCAGCATAAGCCAATTATTATAGTGAAGAAATCCATTCTTTTCTTTTAATTTCACGGGACGGTAATCAAAATTTTAAGAATCATGTTTAAACAAGGCCATTAATATTAAACTAAGTAAACAACTAATTAACTCAGATGCCAAATAATAAATTATATTCGTAAACATACCAGGAATACCATGGTTCATTTTATCTAATTTATACGCCTGAATAAAGTCGAATACGATACATAGCGTTGAAAACTTTAACCTAAAGCTATACCGGTTCCTTAATACAACAATTTAGATAAGCTATTAAATAATTAACAAGTTTATTCGCATACAACACGTATGTATGTAATGCTAATGCAAATTAGAGAAATCAAAAATAGATACACCTATGCCACTAATGCGACGACAACTAAGAGAACTGTCATTCCAAAGTAACTCTATCCTATAAATTATATTTTCAACTTTTATTACCATTAAACGTTTCATTATTATGTAATATGTTCACTCAAGAATTTGCTTAATCTATCTATTTTTTTCTTCATACAATGAATAGCGTCAGTTTTTTCTTTTTAATTAAAGCATCTGAAATTATCCTGACATTGATCTTTTAAAATGACGACAAAAAAGAATGGATTACCTACGAAAATATGTTGGGCGAGCATTATAATCCCTAATACCGTTAGGTGTCAGTGGAGGGACTAATCATGCTGAAGAACGTATTCAATTTGACAATTACGCGTTCATTAATATTAATCCAGTGATTCCCTAATATGAATAAGGACGAGAATCAATTTTATCCAGTTGTTTGCTGTATTTTACGCTGTGTGTAGTTGTTTTGATTATCTCCACACAAAAAAAAAGATGACCGGATGTTGCTCAATATTTTCTGGGTTAATTTTCAACGAGAATTGTGTATTAGTAATGTAAATGTGTTTGGAGACGTAATGCTGTTTTACAACTTCTTAATACGTGTCTATTTTGATCGCGCATGTAATGATGTGATTTCGAATTAGGGACTAAAATAGTTGTTTATGCGGTATTTTTAGAATCGGACTGGTTTTAGCGTGGACTACTGGAAAGTTGAGTTAAATTTTCGCCATAATCAAACATCAAATTTTCCGGTTGTTAAATGTGAGTTTTGGCATTTAAAAATTTTAACTGCAACGTTTCCTAGAATAATTCTATTTTAAAGGTGAAACTTATTATCGAGTAATAAATACCTAAGGATAATACAATACGTAGCCAAACATATTGATTATATTCTACCTATTAAAAGTATTACGTATTACCAAGTATTACTATGTTTTTTTTGGTGTTGTACCTGGATGGCGTTCCATTTAATACAACTACATATGTACATACATACATATATGTCTGTTGTTATATAATATTAAATAGCTACACCATCAAATTTCTAATTAATTGGTATAATTATTGCGATTATAGGTACGCACACATAAACAACCTAAGCTCGTAAGATTACGACCTGGCAATATGGAGCAGGTGAATGTTGTTCGACGTTATTTTAATCACTTAATACCACTAATATGATCTTGTCCGACAATACTACTGATTGATGTAGAGAAAGAATTATGTTCGTATATATCAAGCATTGAATGCAACTGAATTTGTGGGACCTAGATATTATTAGATTACACAATATCTTTAAATAATTATTATATGTACAATTGTACGTACAGAGCGGTCTTAGTCATCTGTATAATGGACAATTTCAATTACGGAATATAACTTGAATTTAATTCAAATTACCGATTCGAATTGTAATATTAAAGTTAGCTTATTACTAGAGCGTCTTTACAATGGTAAATGATCGTGAATTTAGAATTTGTACCGTTCGATAATAATGCACAAAAGATACTATTATAATGTGTTTATTTGGTAATCCTTTCTCGATTTTTGTCGGTTGGAATTTTACGTTTCCTTTAGTTATGTAATAAGAGTAATTTGAATGTCAATTGTGGAGTAATTCGTGCATAAAGTGATTTTTTACTTATAGGGATAAATACAACAGAAAAAGAAGTTATTCTTGTATTGTATAAAAGTTTTATGTGTAGTAACACGTAAATACAATCTATTCTTATTGTTTAATGATGTGCGTTGTGGAATATTTTGATGAAAATTAAAAACGCACCGATTCTAATAATATAGTAATATAGAACTTTCATTAATGCTTATACAGTCTGTATGTACAGTGTGGTTTGTAATCTGAAATAAATTCAGTAAAGCGAAAACAGACTATTTTTAAAGGCTATATCAGGTTACACAAAAATTACATACCAAATTTCAAGTTTTTATCCCTTGTCATTCGAAAAATGAAGAAATCTGATTCAACTTTTTGTTATGAAGTTTAAATATGGACGTCAAAAGGTTTTTGTTTATCAATTTTTTGTCAAACCAGGTTGACGTCCTATCACAATGTCAAAAAACAAGGTAATAAAAATAAGTAAGAAGCAAAGCTAGTATTCGACTCGTATCGAGCGAGAACACTTATTAGTTTGTCGTTTAGTGAAAAACATCGTTTTTTGTAAAATCGACCCAAAAGGCTGAAACTTACAAAATGGAAATTTTAATGATGATTGGCTACGGAGATAGAACAAGAACACAAAATGGATTTACTCATTTATTCAGTGAGAAGTATCCTGATATACCACCCATATCTCAAAGTACCATAAGCAAGATTGAAAGACAGTTTCGGGATAACGGGCATTTAAGCAAAACAAATAATCATCGTCGGAGTGTGATCATTGAAGAAGGAAAATTTAATGTACTTCTTTCTGTTGAAGAAAACCCTTGTATCTCCACTAGGCTGATAGGTAGGGAACTCGAAATTAGCCAATCTTCGGTGGCAACAACTCTTAAAGCGCACACATTTTATCCCTATAAAATGGCAATCCTCTAGGAACTCACCGAAGATGATCCAGATCGAAGACTTCAATTTTGCCAACAAATGATGGATGTACTAGACAGAAATATAGAGAAATCTAAACATAGAAAACGTTCTATTTTCTGACGAATCAACGTTTATGTTAAACGGTGAGATAAATCGTCATGTCTGTCAATGTCGTTATTGGGCAGACAACAACCCGCGATGGATGAGGGAACGCCACACTCTACGTCCAGAAAAAGTAAATGTTTGGGCAGACATTGTTCGTGGTCGAGTAATAGGACCAATTTTCTCGCAAGGAACTCTCAATGGAGCGAGATATTTAGAATTATTGTAGAAAGAACTAGTTCCGAATTTGGCCACTCTATTCTCTACAAGACGACCCACCTCCTCATTTTGCAAGACCTGTCCGTGAGTATCTAGATGATGTGTTTCCAAGCAGATGGATTGGAGGAGGACCTTTTGAATGACCCCCCAGGTCTCCGTATTTAACACCAATGGACTATTTCTTATGAGGGTACTTTAAAGGCAAATTTTTTTAAAACCAAACCGGAAAATATTGAGGTGTTGAAAGAACGAATAAGATAGGAGTGTAGACTAATTTCGTTTAGGGTATTGTCAGGAAGTACATGGACAACATTTTGAACATTTAAAAATTTGGAACACTTATGCATTTGCTCGTTGCTAACAGACCATACGAAAATAATGTGCAACAACTGCTCAAGAGTTTGATCTTTGCATTTTCCTGGTATACTACTGGAAGCAGATCAGGTCTTGAGTCAAATAAAAAGAGAAGATCCTTGTAAAATGTCGCTTCAAATATCCAGCTTGGTGTCCAATGTGATATCCAGGTATCTGACATGGAGTTTCTAAGGTAGCTTTTATATTGACGCTGGTGGGTAGTTATCAAAAAGGAGGTATAGCTCCGACCCTAATAGAGAACTTTTTAAACCTTTAATTTTGAATGTGTTTAGAAGTCCTAGAATCATGCGGGTTGGATCCACTTGATTGACTATAGCATCTATCACGAATTAGTATATGTTGTAGCAACTTCATAACTACTTCTCCCTGTAAGGAATCATTAGAATACTATTTATTCCATAGTAATTGATTAAGAAAGAAAACAGAAGACCAACAGTAGAGTTTTGAAGTTTAACCAGAGCAGTTGTGAAAGCAAACAATCGAAGCACTACGCCACTTCCTTTCTAACTCATCGAAGGCTGGAAGAAGAGACAAAATTTAGGTTGGGGGGTTGGGTTAAATCAAATTTGATACGCACTAACAGCTCACCGCAGCTGGAACCAGTTGGTAAGAAAGGAAAGAAACAGCGTTGACTACTACTTACTCCATGATAAAAGGAAGTTACCAAAATCTGGCGATAAAGAAAGCACTAATGATGTATTTAGTACTACTTTAAATAGCTACCATATTATAATGGTTAAGGTAAAACAGCCAGAACATCTACATTAGTTTGGGCGTCGCTTTCAAACCATACCTTTAAGACAACGACAAAAGTTTGGAAATCAGGAGACAGGACTACATCATAGTTCCAGAAAAAGTCAGTGAAAGCTTTGGTATTGACAGATCTGTCCACCAAAACATGGAAACCACTGAAGTTTAGCATAGTTAAAGTCCTTGAATTCGAAGCAGTCAAGAGTCTATTTGGAGCGCTTTCGGAGAAATTTGCATACCACGTAGAGGAAATTGGTAATCGAAATGGCTTAATGTGAAGGAATATTTTGCTCAAATATTCACTGGATCTCTTGGTGCCGAAGTAGAACTCTAGATCACTATCACCCACAGGACACCAAACACTTGGATAAATGCCAACGCGTTTCGACAGCAATGCTGTCATTATCAAGGCGATAATAAAACTGTTTACAGATCTAGAATATTTTGCTGACTCCTTAAAGCAATTATAAATGCTCCATTCATAAAATACCACACCGATAATTCCCTTGTTAATGAATTTGTTAATAATCAACTTTTTAAAATATATTGTTGGTCACTAAAGATCAATCAAAAGTTTTTGAAGGAATTTTGCCAACATAACTCCCAAAGCAAGTCGCTATTTAAGTTCTGGGCATCTTTGAGTCGTATTATGACTGTTACCACTTGAGGTAAAGAATTTTGAAAACAATAATATAGGCTTACTCGTTACGTGGGTGATATGATAGTTAAATAGTTAAGGCATTTACATGTTGCAATCAGCTTTGGACTTGTCACGTTGTCGTCTATTGCAAAACAGGAATGTAATAGCTTCAAAATGGCATAAAAATCGAATTAAGACCTAGTTAAAATTTAAAACTAAACTTAAGCAAAACTGCCAAAAAAGACAAACTTAAATAGAAATAAAAAGAAAATGGAATCAACATAACAAATTGAATCATCAAAACTGAAATTCGTTCAGAATCGATGCAGTATTAAAGCCACCAATCTAAGATTGATTAAAACCGAATCAATCGAACTCGAACTCAAGAAGGCTCGCCTGGGAAACAACAAACCTAACCAGAATTGAAGTAGAAAACAATTCGAAACAGAATCGGACTTGAATTAAATTATAATTCAAATAAATAATTACATAAACGATTCGGAATAAAATGCAAAATAAAACATGTAATACAATCCGATCCATTCCCGGAAACACGACGAGACTGTATGATTTAATTACATATTCTTTTTATTGCTAGAACATTCACCAATAACATTTAATTGTCTATTATGCACATACTATAATTTTTTGTAGTACTTTACGATTCCAGAAACTAATGACTCCATCTAAGATATTGACGTCTATCTCATCTATAATGCTTTCTATCGAGCACTAGCAGATAAATATCTTTACTTGCAAAGTATATACCTAGCGGTATTGGCGACATGCGGTGCCATTACAATGATGTATGTATTTCCACATATTCTCAATGATGCCTATGTTGTACTCACTATACGGTAATAGGAATTGTCTTTAGAGGCAAAGAGTTACGGCTGAAAATGAGGACGAATCGTTTTTATGATGGTCAACTGGCGCGATCGTGGTTGTGTTTTAGAATAAAATGCGAGAATTGTGGGCGAGGAATTGTATTGGAGTTAATGTTCTTCGGATTTAGTACGCGGCACAAATTTAGTTGAACATAAGGCAGTTATAGATCTTTTATTTATTGTGAAACCTAAATAATCAAATAATTTTCAATAAGTTCCATATGCGCGACTGGAATCCATAATTAAGAAACTCCAAGCAGTTACTATACCTCAATTATCCGTTGTCGTTGCGCAAGTGGACGCAATCATCGGACATTTCGCACACATCAACAATAAATCAAGACGTTTTTTCTCAGTTCTCGCTTGCGCCCATTCCAGATCCGAATACCTGTCGTGCAATTTATGTGCTCCGCGTGGAAAACGGCAAGTGGCAGCAGCAGCCAAGTAGGAGCGAATGCATACGAGCGGTAGCTGTTGCAGTAGCGGTTCTATAGTGATATATGCGGTTTTACCTCGATATCATTCAAAATGCTTACGTATGTATTGGATTTTATAATCGTGTATTAAAAGAAATACACACAATGTTTGTCAATAGTACCGCCGTTTGCAGTACCTGAGATCGTCTCGTTTTTGAGCTTACTTAATATTTGTGGCCCAAACCTATGTACCTCCGCAATTAGCAGACAAGTTCATGGACATTCTGGAAATGTTCTTTTGGTTACTGTGTGTTTTGCAGTTCCATATTAATTTTTAACTGAAATTTTTGGAACCGTGCGCTTTCTCTTTGACGGGAACAAATGTAAGACAGCCACGTCACCATTAAATTGTATCTTCTTTTTAAGTGTTCCTTTGTACTGGTTAATGCTGCGAATAAATAGTAGTTTTGTGCTTACTAGTGGGACTCATAATGCTTGGCAATGGGGATCATAAGTCTCTGTTTTTGGCAATGCCAAAGGGAGGTGGCAGGGTTGGCATGCTTCTCGTTCCGCCAAAAAGAGGGCCCTGTTAATATGAAAACGAGAACTTATAGGAAATTTTAAAATTTAATGGTGGCAGAGCTAATATGTCTCTGGTTACGTCCAAAAGAAAGCGGTATAATTCACAGTTAAGGATTGCATAGCATTTTGTTGCCAAAAATCTTGACCTGGACATTTAAAATTAAAGAAGATGCCATAAGAGCTCTTGGTGGAATCAGTGGAAGAGTCAAAATTAGGTTAAAACTCCCACAGACTTTCCGTGAGGAACCAGTGAGAGATTATATTACAGTCTTGCAGTCTGCTCTCGTGTACATTTGCAAAATTTTTTAATTTCACCTGGAATCACTCGTTATAGATTTCATGACAATGGTTTCACCATAATTATTGTTGGTTTTGTTGATACATATATTCAGAGGTAGGGGCACTAGTTGCAGGCAGGCTTTAAAGCTCATTTGCTGAGCATGTAGAGAAGCCACCTGTGGTTAATTAAGAAGTCAGAGTAGAAGAAGGTAGTGTTAGTATGTTTTCCCAGTTTTCCTTTAATAAATTCTTCAAGATTGAGCCAGATTGGGGTAAGTGGAGAGTAAAACAGAAACCTGGAATCCGAATCCAGATCTGATACGCAGACGAATCTGGAGTAGGTATACATGATGATGAATCATGAAGAATATATATGACTTAGAGTAATATACCACCGTATATGAAACGGAAATACGCGAAGGGCATTGGAAAAATAACCTAAGGGTCAGCTGAATTCTGGCAGAACAGTTACTGGGGGTACGCATAAGGGCAGACGCAACAAGCTGGGCAAGAAAAGGCACTGCAATAATACTCACTGCTCCAGAACCTGGATTGGCAATAATTAAGACTGCAATACGTGGTGAAGTGGCTGAGTGAGCTGCAGCTACACTGGAATAGCCTACCTGCAGCGAATTGGCATCTCTAAAGATAAACCTATTTGCAGACTATGGAACGAGGAAGAGAGACAGCCTACCACAACTTCAATTTATTACCTATAAAAGTACAGTCATACATATACAGGGTGTCCGCGATATACAAAGCATGCAGTTAAGGGATGATAGCTATAACGATTTAGAAACGAAAACATTTAATACACCATGAGTCTATCTGTAAGCGTAAACGAGAAAAAAAAAATATTTCTAAAAAACCTTATTTGGTAAAACTGTACAAGAAAACTCATCCATATTGCTTCTTGAATAATCAAAAAACCATATCAAAAATTTAAAGTAGAAAATAACTGAAAACAACGACGAAAACGAATTATTTAATACATTGAAACTGAAGCGTGGTGTCATTTCTCTTACACCATACTGTACACGTATTCAATAGAAGCACATCTTTATCACTTATGCAAGCGAAGCATCACATGTTTATACGACCTTGAACTACATTAGACCATTGTATCCTACGAAGTCATTGGCCATACGTTTAAAAAATATCCCATACGTAGGAAAGAGGTATCTTTCCGTTTTTTTTAATAATGTTATGGTGTGTTTAATAGCAGCTTTCGATCGGTAAATGAAAATTTAAGTTGAAGGAAAGTCGCATTAAATAAAAGCAACATAATAATAGTTCAATTATGTTAGGGCGCTTTAAGCTCTGTCGTACAGGCTACAATAAATTTTATTTCTTTTCTCTTCTAAAAAGTGGTGGTCCTAAAAAGGACCTTCTTGAGAGACCAGAGAAAATGTATTACAGGAAAGGCTCGACGTGTTGCCTATTTGCAAGAACACACGCCTGTAATCGTCGGGTAAATCCTGCACTGATTCACTGATGTCAATTTCTTGCATTACTTTGCGGACGTGATCTGCTGTCGCTGTACAGTATGCGTCGAAGTTTGTGACATGAGAAATAATTTTTTTTCTCGTTTACGCTTACAGATAGACCCATGGTGTATTAAATGGTTTTGTTTCTAAATCGTTAGAGCTATCATCCCTTAAATGCGTGCTTTGTATATCGCGGACAGCCTGTATGTATACTTTACAACTGACTGCATGTAAAAGTTTCTGTCAGTTCATACAAGATAATTAATAGATCGGTAGGAGCGTTAGAAGACGCTCCCATCGACACCTCGATCTAACATTCACAATTAGCGGCTATAATGACTGTTGATAAACTGTAGTTTAACAAATGCAACATGAAGACTGGAATTGTTTTACTGGAGTTTTGATGGACAAAATGGATTTGGAGATGAGAGAACATAGAGATAGGACTGTCACAAAAGTATCTAAGCGATTCATGAGGTAGTATGTCATCCTGTAAGTGCAAGGATGGCTTCAAATCTGTGTTAGGTTTTCCAATGGGTGTAACAATATAACTTTACAAAATTGTCTTAATTATAAACTTCTGATTTTAAAATATCAATAATTTTGAGAATCTATCACTTCTTTCTACACGGCGGTACTTAACAATTTGTTCCTTGTGAATTCATGTAGGAGGAACTTTCAATAATTCTAGCACGTTCTTTTTTAGATCCATACACTGAATAAATGCAATTAAACTTTTTGTGCAAACAAAGAAATTTTATACCAAATAAAACATGTTAAAAGCATATTTTCAAAACAATCGTCAAGTGCCTGTATACACAAAAGAAAGATGAGGTCTTTCTTGGGATCTAAATTGGACAGTTTATAGGCACTTCACATGAAGATACTTTTTCATTCTAAATCTTTGCAGACACAACTGTTAATTCCTATATTCAAACGAATCTGTAAATAAATCGGATAGTTTGCCAAAAAGACAAGTTCATTGAAAATTTATGCCCAACAGAACTCTTAGCGAAGATTGGAGATCTGAAGCGCTTTAATTCTGGGAAACCATTTTTAAGATTTACTAGACACGAATGTCGAATTGTAAATTGTCAACTCCACATTTTGTTTTAACACATTCTGTGCGTGTTTCGCGAGATATAGCTAATTTATAGAACAAATACAGTAGTACTAGAGTTGCGAAACCGCTAAGTCGTTTCAGTAAAATTTTAAAGTATACCTATATACGTAAAGAATGTTTCTAAATATGTAATGCTGATGTGCTGTTTGGTTGTCGATAAAAACTACAGTTGGTGTTGGTCCTATTTTAGGACCTTGATAGCAAGGTTAGCTAACAAAAAAAAATCATTTTTCTGTCACATCAAGAAAATAACTTCATCGTCTAAACACATTCATCGGACACAACAAGCATAACATAACCAACGGGCCAGGTCTAATAAAATGCGATGAATGCGAGTCACCTATTCCATAAACTTGCTGGCGTACACTTGCTCATAAGTAGAAGGGACGCCCTCATTCATCTGTTTTATTGTGTTTACGAAATGCTGTATAGGTGATGTAGGGTAACGATACGTTAACTTATTTATAACGGAACACACAACGAGACCAAACATCCTTTTTACGCTTTTACAGTCGGCGAAATACGAAGACTCAACTCGGCATAGTATGAAGCTGTATAGTGAGAAGATGCAGCCGTTTTAATCTTGAATATTTTACTTTTACAAATTTGCAATATGGATGGAGTATTTTTAAAAGATTTCAGAAATTAAATACGAATTATCGTATTTTTTCCGTAATTATTCCTGAATAAGTTATGCGGCTTACAGCGAATTCTATAAATTTTTAGGAAGAGAACAATAAACAACGTGTAACTTTGTGAATAATTCTTAGAGAGTATAAGCTGTGTGATATTTTGTGCTGAATATATATATATATAGTACAAAAGTGGCTTTTATTTGCATTTACTTTATGGAGACTTACTTGCTAGCGCTGAAAGGGGAAGAGCTAGAATGTGTAACGACTCGTGAGTTGACTCATTACGCGGTGCTTAAGTATTTTGGAATTTGGGTATTTTTAGCACAAAAATGATGATATTTGGGGTTGGAAAATAGATGGATTCTTTCAATAGTCTTCAAGTTACACTGGTTTCAGTGACGATACTTGGAGATTTTCAAAACAATGGATTCAAAGCAATTTCATGTGTTGATTTATCATTGCTTTTAGAGAAAAAAATCATTGTTCAAACCACAGCCTGGCTCGATACTGTGATGTGGACTCTGCTCCATTGAACGCAACCGTAGAACGGTGGTTTGCAGACTTTAAACCTGGTCGTACAATCACCGATGATGCTCGACGCTCTGGTTACCCAATTGAGGTGGAAAACATTAGAAAAGTTCACAAAATTATTTTGGACAAACTGCAAAGTGAAGTTGAATGAGATAGTCGTCACCCTATAGATATCAAAAGAACGTTTTCACTTGGTTTTGCATGAACATGTTCATGATGAAACTGTTTTTAAAATGTAGACCGAAATGGGGTATCAATTTTTTCAGACGATATGGGACCATGAACGAAACGTGTCTCCATCACTTCACTCCAGAATCCAAACGACAGTCAACTGAAGCGGACAAAGGCGGAACAGTTGGGTGGTAAGGGATGCGTAGGGGATTTTGTTCATCAACTAACTTAAAAAACAAAAACTCATCAACAAGGAATACTACTGCCGATTATTGGAGCGATTGAAGATTGGGGAAAAGGAGCTTCAAATGAAACAGAAAAAATTGTTTTTTTTTTACCAGGACAATCCACCGTATGGCAAATCAATGGAAGCGATGGTCAAATTGAATGAATTACACTTTGAATTCCTTCCCCACATATCGTATTCTTTAGCTTTGACCCACAGTGACTAGTACCTGTCCGCAGACCTCAAAAGAGCACTCACCGAAAAGAGATTTGGCTCAAATCAAGAGAGGGTCGACGCAAGAGAGGCCTATTTTGAAGACAAAGATAAATCGTTCTACAAGAAAGGCATTGAAATGTTAGAGAAAAATAAAGTCGAATTTTGTAAACGAAAATTGTTTCATCAACTGTATTAGGAAACGGTTTCCACCAAGTACTGAAAAGTAAATTGTTATACTTAAACGAATATATAAAGGAACAAATCTAGTGTTTACATAATGACAACTTGAGTTTGTCTAAAACTTGTCCCTTCTCTATGATGACAGGAGAAATTGGAACTATATAAAAAAATCTTAATCAAAACTGGATAAATTTTCGAAATAAAACAGAAAGTGACTTCATATTTTAATAGACTTTCTAGCTTCTTTGCCAAATAGGTGTGGTTTGTTTGCAGTTAAATAGCATTTCTTCGGTGCTAAGAATGAAATCTGCAGTATGCAAACAAGGAAATGCTCCCTTTGAGTTGTCGTATGCTGTGCAAATGTGTTTGAGGAAGTTTGGGCTCAGTGATGTTTCAAAGGTAGCTAGTACAACTAGTAAATAGATACCTACATAGTAGTAAATCAAAAGCAGATGTTAAACTAATAGCTGGCGAAACAGGTCTATGGTAGACTATAGGAAATTGTCTAGATTAATTGAGAAATGAAGACTTGAAGTGCTTCTTATAAAATTATATAAAATTAAATAAATCTACCATCGTAATAAAGAAGCTGAAAGATGTAATTCATCATTCTCCAGTACCAACTCTTTACATATTATTGCATTCTACTATCTTGAGCAAAGCAATTTATCAAAACAATTTGCTTATAATAATATTAATCCCGTAAGCCATTTAAACGTTTAGAAGATTAATTAGATAAGCCGCAGCTGTTTTGTATAATAAAGTATGTATGTACCTACATACACACTTCATTCTCATTGGGAAGATGCATTCAGACATGACAGAAGTATGTACATTTGGCCGATACAAATTTGAAAATAAAATTCGAAAATATGATTCTTTTTTTTGTATTTATTAACGTTTCGGGGTATATTTTGTTTCAGTTCCAATACTAATATAATTAATAATAACAGAGTTATACGCTGCCCACTTGTTACTGGAGAAAACTTGTATCGGCAGGCGAATCTTTCCAGTGATAGCCAAGAAACTAGCACTGGCAAACACTTCAGGACTGAATTTTAACTAGCTGTGGCAATACTGTCAAGCTTTTCTCGGTTCCTGGGTATTCTAGGCTAGAAATAAACCAGGAATCCGGTAAAAAATACTTTGTACGAGACTAAAACTGTGAAGATTATTAATCAGGAGATAACTACAGCAACATATTATGACAACTGGTACCATATCCTGGCATATGCGTTACTGAAGATGCTTGGCCTATGATAGGAAGCATTTGAGCTAGATTACTGGAGAAATAAGTGGGAGAAATTATTACAAAAACCGTTTGTGGAACTTTGGCAGTTCATCTCATTGCACTTGCTCAAAATGTCAATAAAATGATGAATTACATTCGCAATAATAACTTTTCTTCTTCTTTTGAAGATAACGTCTTTGGCCTGCATCCATTTTCAGACTTTAGTTGGCGAGACTATATAAGAAGTTAGTCGTATAACAATTCTAGGAGTGTACTGCCAATGTGGAAGTCGAATCAAGGTGTGCCTCAGCATCTTTCCAAAGCTTGTTTAGTTCAACTCGGCTAGTTTTGCTTACGTAGTGTTGGCGAAATTTTGGTCATTTACAAACCTAGCGTTGACGTTATCATTGAAGTGTTTGAGATAAATCTCTGATCAACTACAAAAGTTCTACTTCATCAACTGTTGAACACCTAGTTGAGCTAATCAAGCAGGGCCAAAAGGTTAGCCAAGGCTTACCTTTATTCCAAGGTATGGTAGACGCTTAACATCAAACGGGAGCGAATTGAACAGTGATGCGCAAGTATATCTAAAACACCTCTTAAACTGTTGCATTCGATGCTTGGGTATGTCGATCAAATCATATTCATATCATATATCTAATCAAATTATGGACATCAGTGCGAAATGTAATTTTGTTAAATAAATAAGGTGGAGTCCCAGTATTCCTAATTTTATAAATGAAGCAAAGAGAATGAAAGCGTCTGCGTCATACCATATTAAGCCAACCAGCATCGAAAAGTTTGTGTGAAATTCTTTGCCGTTTTCTGATGTTAAAACTTAGTCGAAGGCATGCATTTTGTACACACGGAATCCTATGAATATTTAACTGATCCAGGCAACTGCCGTAAATCGAGTCACAAAAGTTAAAATGTGATAATACCAAGGAGTCACAACGCAGTTTTTTAGTAGGAATATCCAGGACATGATGATGCGGATATATCAGTTTTAGATTACAATAAGCCCGCTTTATGCAAGTATTAACGTGATGTTTAAATCTAAGTTCGCAGTCAATATGCAGGCCTAAATTTCAAACGCTGTTTGGAGAACTCAAATATGTGTTGCTAATTCTAAGTTTAATATCTCACGGAATCCGCGATCTTGTTTTAGGACCACCAAAAACCAGAAAATACGATTTGTCAATATTCAAATGCAAGCAATGCTTCCTGGCTATGCTATGGCTATAGCAAATAATTTATCAAGATCACAATTTATGTCATCAATGGCTCGGTCGATGTCGTTAATGGGAAAAGATCTGTACAACTGCGAATCATCAGCGTAGAGATGAAAAGTACAAGTAAAGTTATGAAAAAAGAGTAAATTGTATGTATAAATTGAGAACAGCAATGGTCCTAGAATAGATCCTTGCGGAACTCCCGCACGCATGAGTGTAGATGCAGACTCGGAACCACCAACCACCACTCTCTGCCGCCTGTCAAGTAAGTAACTGTTGAAGAACCGCACTGCATTGTCATCAAGGCCAATGTACTGAAGCATTGATAGTAGAAGATTGTGGTTAATTTTGTCAAAGGCCTTTGAAACATCAAGCAATACAAGAACTGTAGCAAGCCCCATGTCGTTAGCTGAGATGATATCATCCGTTATGCTAGCCTCTTAGAAACTTACATTTGGCAGCATATCTGAGATAGATGATTTGAATGTCTTACAAATGTCCTTCCTCGCATGATGTTGTCGAAACAAAATCAAACTAAATTATTGTTGTTGATAGACTTTCCTGCCAAAACGACGCAAAGCTTTACGCACATATTAATATTGCGAACAGAATCTCAGGCCCAAGCGCTTGGAAAGGGAAGATGGCAGGAGACAGAATGTAGTAGTAAAGGGCCAAATCTGGAAATGGAATGCCAAAATTTCATTAAAAAAATATTTTGTGCGTGCTGGTTATGTTTGCTGCATCTTGTGCCTGCAGTATATTCTTTAGATTCTTAGTTCATAGATTCTCTTTTACTAAACCTCGCTTCCTTGCTCTTGGCTATTTCTTGTGCGAACTGTGGTATCAACCATTCCAATCATGAAGCTTTATTTATCTGATTAATTTTATCAGTTTAAGCTTCGTTTTGATATCATTTCTGCCTTCTCCGCTGTTTAGTCGTCTTCAATTTCAATTTTCTTCTTACGCATTTGCATGAATTTAAATACAATATTAACATAATCTTTCGTTGCTGATTACAAACACAGCTATTAAATAAATTTATTCAACTCTTGGACAAATATTATCTCTAAGTTTATAATCCTGTATTATTGCTATAAAGGTAAGTGATTTTAGAAAACCTATTTATGGCAATATGAAAAATCACTGAATGCCAACTCTTAATGGATATTTCCATATAAACGAAACATCACCGAACAGTTACGCAAAAACGAGATACAACAACAATATATATACGCCCGTTAATCTTGCTAAATAATTTACCGCAGGTATTCACGCAATCACTTCTTGCCAATTCTCTAATTCACGGAGAGGCGTACAACAAGAAAAGATATCGAGAGGAGGTTTACCGTTAGAATAGCGAACGCTTCGTTACATAGCAGGTTTAAGGTGTTAGAAAATGGATGGAATGAAAAACGGTAAGGTGTCTCTAAGCTACAGAAGAATAACCTGCCGTACATACAAAGTTAAGCGCCGAACAAACGGAGATCACGATAATACAAGCTCGAGTAATGGATAATAATAATTTCACAATAATAACTTTGTAAATTCGCATCATAAATACACGGAAAATATGATTTCCCATAATGATGTCAAAGGCAGAGGATTTGTACTAGCGTATGTTTATTTTCTGGTCGTGCATTTCCTACATAATGCGTTGGTTTACTTGGACATCTGAAATTCCATCGCATTAGTATGAATTATTCAAACAATTACTAGATAAGGGACAAATTATACGCGACCGTCTGAGTTATGTCTTGCTTGTTCGAGTGTGTCTTACCGGTTCTAGCTATTGAGGTAAGTAAACGTGTACTGAGTTATCGTTAATGCTTGCAGGTCTAACACCGTGAATATTATACTTTCTTAATGGGAAGTTTGCCATATGTGTGTCTAAGAGTATAAAACTAAAAGTATAAAGTACCAAAAAAATCATAGTCTATACCCAAGTTAGCGTTAGTTATATCCAACTACCAACTTATTGTTTTCTAGAGATTGTTACAAGGTGTTTTAACGAAAGGGTAAGATATTTTATGGCTCCCTCTTGCTTCTTTTTTGTGAAGGTCTACCTATAGGCCATGTTCTTTCATCTAGACAACTAATTGCTGCGTTATCGTCGTCAAGGTTTCACCATAACCACACTATCATTAACGAATGCCATTCATGTAGCAGTACCTATTAATTCCAGGTTTAGCAGAATCCTATATTATGAAAAATATGGTGTTTAGGTTCCAAAGCAGAGCCTTGAAAGGGAGTTCGTTTATTTTCAGATTTTTCTTGCTATATCAAAGCTACCGCCACTTTCCACCTTTGCTTTCACTCTTTACTCTTACATTTCTTACTTTTAGTGCACGCACAGTAGATCGATCTTCCACAAAGCCAAATTCTCTTCTGGTCAAACCATTAGCCTGTACGGCTTCTCCAGTTCTCCACCCACACATATAACAATTCACAGATTTAAATGTCTAAAGCTTAATTACTTAATGAAAGGTGTTCAGCAATCCACTATACCTAGTTTTTATACAGGGATATTCATGCTATACGGCACGGAATATTGGGCAAAAATACGTGACTTTAAAATTATTTTCATCTTATACAGGATGTCCCAAAAGCTGTAATAGTATCAAGTGTTTTTTTTTAATGGAACCTTATGAAAATTATTGCATTTTTGGATTCTCCGATCAAACTAAATGGCTGTTTTAATAAGGTTTATAATACCAAACCCTTAAGGTGTTCTCAATAATGTGGATTTTTTAAAAAATTTACCATTATCTGCAGATTTCAAATATTTAAGAAGTATTTAAGTTATGTAAGCGAAATTTACAGTGACGTGTACCAATAGATCATACTTTATGTATGTCCCATTTATAATAAACTTGCCATCTCATACAGGGTGTCCAAAAATTAAAACTAATGAAGTAAGAAATTTTAGTGTCTGGAATTAATTTAAATAGGACGCCATACTTTTTAACTTACCAGAAAATGTGCTTTCTAATTATCTATCGAATAATGAAAAAGTGTTTGTATTTTTACAGAATACGTCAAATAATAGTTTTTTGTACGATTTGGTGTTCTTTAAATAATAGTTCTAATGTATCTAGTTGTATGGCATTTATAAATATCAGATAATTCGTTCAAGTTGTCACTTTAGTCTGGTTCTTTTTTGCTATAGTGATATTATTTCTTGTAATTGTGGTTTATCGTTACTATTTGAATATTGGTGTGGAGTTGGTCATAATGAAGATTTACTCTAACAGCTTCAGTAGCTTCAATTGGATGGAGCTCCGCCACATTATCCTGCATTATCATTGCCCTGGTTGACCAGAATAATATGTGTAATATTTCCAATTTCTGGCTCATATGCGCATTTTATGTTGCTCCAAACAAGAGAAAATTCTTCTGAAGTTCTTGCCCTACATCTTGTTACCCAGTAGCTTTACATAAAGATTTCTTCTTCAATAAGAATAGAAACACTAAAATCACTATTTTACCCACAATACTAATATGTGTCGGCAAATAAATTGTCACTATTACGATAGCCCTAACAATGACAACTTTGCTATTAAATCGTATAAATTGTGTGCTTAAATATTTGGTATGAGTAAAATAGTGTTCAAGTATTCTATTCAGTAAAAATTGAAACTTTTGACCTGATAGTGTAATTCTGCTACGCTTTTGAATAGATACCTCATGTAAATGATTTTAAATGCCTTGTTCTAGGTTTAATTAGACCAACAAGAGTTGTGTCGCAAAATCTGTTTGTGGATGATTATTGCCTCCCCTGGAGTTGATCGGTAGCATTTTTGGCATACCACTGATATATGCTTGATAGCTGCCTTCCTTTCGCCATAGTCGTTAACAAAACTCTTGTCTGTTTCCAGAACTCTAGATTATTGTGTAATGGAAGACAAATACCGATTAAGCCAAAACTTCTTGATCGTGTAATCAAAACACAATTGCAGACATTAGAAGTCCGTCACGTTTGAAATATAAAACTGATAATAATATTCCCTCAGGTTGCTAGAAGGCTTCTGAAGACATTGTGAGAGATCACAATTTTCATCCTTTTTTCCAGGGTCACCTTGAGGAGTACGTTGGCACCTGATGGAATCTACATACATGTATGTTTCTTCAATCCACCTTTCCTAATATCTTGTTACTTGTGAAAAGCCTTCAATGTATCAAAACAAAGTCAGACTCTGTGGTTGCGAAACTTGTTGATCTAAATTCTGAATCTCCTTTGAAAACACCTCCAGTTTTTATCAATCATTGGCACAAATAGGACTTTTTTAATTGCACAATAAATATAACTACAAACGCCTTAAATTTATATGGCAGCATAATGGTGTATTCTGAACAAGCATAGGTAACGTTTTGGATGAATATTTTACTATTGTGTCAATCAACTCCAAGATTTTTTTAGAAAAGAATTTATGTTGAAGTTTATATGTTAAAGTTTGGTATAATTACACGAGATCTGGAAGGATTGGTCCCCTCAAGCAATGTGGCTTCCTATTCTTCTGCATCACATAAGTTATAACAAAAATATATCTACACCCTGTTAGACGATTCGCTATTGAGGTGGTGGTAAGCAGGTCTTAAGAAGTGACTACTCGGTAGAATTATGATTTTGATTTTTACCACTTTCGTTCACTTACATGTTTAGAGCTTGACAAGCTGTCTTCTCGATATCAAAGACAAGGGTAGTCTTGCAAGAATTTATAATATAAATATCTGGTCTTCTTCGTCACCAATTAGTTCTGTTCTCTTCTAGTGACTGCGATAAGAACCCTTTTTCTAACTCTTATGCTCTACCTTTTTTAATAGTTTCTACCAGTTTTAGCGTTGGTTGTTGTTGGCATGGGGGATATTAATCCTGATGAAGAAACGGTAGCATAGAAGAGGCATTTGTTCTTTGGTGATCTGTGTGGTACCCTCAATATAAACGTTTTCGTTGATATATTTTAAGATAAAGCTAATTGCCTTTCAATAAAGATTGGCAATCTCACGATAATTAAAAACAAGTAATAGTAATTACTCCTTTCTCATTATTAGATTCTCATTGCGTAGGTATACGTTTAGGGGACGCAGTATATTGGAAAACGTGCTACTTCCGAAAGAAGAGAAAGTGCAAGTTCTAAATGATGTAGAATGGATAGGAGAAAAGTGGGACAGTTTTCAGATAGGGCTGTCTGTCAAAATGATTTATGTCTAACCCTCACCTCCACCAGCACCCCCGTACACCGATTCTCGCTATCTTCGGTTATCCTTAAATATAAAAGCTATTTCTGTACGTTGCGTGCGTGGCATGCTTGATTCCGAACCTTACACTGATAACGTAAATAAATTATTTTTCAATTTCTGTATGGGTAGCTGATCTGCGGGTTTTATACCTCACTAAAATGGCTAAGCTAACGTTCAAACGATTTTATTTTATAGATGACGCGTGCGAATCAACTCAACTATATTTTTTTGTAATTCCGTATATTCAAGTATATTAAAAAACAAGAGAAATCAATATTTATTCATGAGAGTCGATAACAATCATCTTAAACGGAAGGAACATAGCGCTATAAAAAGATCAATTGCGAGGGGGAGAACGATTTGCCCTACGGCGTACATAGGTCTCATATCCCATTGTGTCTGTTACAGTAGAAGAGGGATCTCCGAAACAGGACCCAGGGAGCAACAATCAAACGGAATAATTCACAAGCTCACCACATTGTTCCCGTGTGGCGCTACTATCGCATCGTATCGGCCGCTGGGATTCGCCGCCGTCTGTTGTTTTATAGGCCGGATCGCGCGGCGCGATGTTTTTAATGTAGGGGTCGTTGTAGTCATTGTAATTCGGTTATTGAATAATTTATAGGTTATGTATGTATATGCAAAACGATGAAAAAGATACGTTTTAATGTAAGAGGGATAGCTGATGGCTTGGATTGTGTTTAATATTAAAGTTAAAAACTATCACCTTCATTTATTTGAAAGGGGATTCATCATATCCTCTTCCGAAATAAATCTTCCTTAGAAAATAATGAAAGCAAAAAAGGACTTGTTATTGAAACGAGTCCGGATTATTTAGAAAGCTTTCTGCGGAAACTTTTGGTATGTTACATAAAGAAAATATTCCATCAAAGACGGAATGAAATATTCAAGAGTCCCCCCAACAAAGTGATGCGACTCATACCTACTTTTAAAACAACTAACTTTAAAAGTTATTCTTGTTAGTTTAATCTATCGAATCGAGAAAGAGTAGACAGTTTAGACCGGAGAACCCTTCATTATTTATGTCTGAAGTTGCATCGCTCAAGCATGGATGCTACACAGCTACCATCGACAAAACGAAAATATAGCCTGTGGTTATAGAAAAACTTTCTCATTATGCATTTCCCTCTTCTAGAATTTTCAGTTGGATTTATTTGAATATCTCGTTTTAGCAGAGAAGGTAGACTGTTTTAAATTAAGTCATCCGTACGAACATGATAATTTATAATAGTTAATAGTTAAAAGATTTTTTCTCCTTTACTCGAACATCTCACGAGATATCTGAGAAATAATTACACACTACATGAAGTGTTAGGAAACTACTACGTTAATCGTCATTAATGCTGCCAATTAACATTTTATTTGCTGTAATAGAGATTGATTAGTTGTTAATAACGCGTTGTTGCTCTTTTGAGAAAGTTATTAAAAAGTTATCCCTTTAATGCCAATCAATGTGCTTATATCTTCATCAGAAAGCAAATATTAGGTCTTACTAATGATTGAGATCTCTTTCACTTAATTAGTAGCCCGTTAATAAAGTTGATACGGCTTTCTAAAGTACACTTACTTCTCTAAATTACTTAATTTGTTGTTAATTCCTATTTTGCGTATCATACCTTAATTGATTTTCATAATTTATTGATCTTTAGCCTCTAGTACACAGCCTAGTCTGATATAGTTGCCCATTTCCGCCTCAATCTTTCTGCAAATTAGTTCTTGGGTTTGTGATTCCACCTCTATCTAGGGTATTCCTAGTAGGTCAAGTAAGACGAGGATAAAAAAGACAACGCAGTTTATTGCCGTATCAAAAAGTTCTACCTTTTATTGTTCAGAACGACTACATCAGCGTTTGAAAAACATATAAAAACTTGATCAGATGATTGAAAAAATTGTTCTGTCAGATTTGGAAAATCCTTTACTAAGATATCAATATCATCCTCCATTTCGACATATAAATAATCATCATTAGTATATACTCGTGAATTAGATAGAAATGTCAGTGAAGACCTTAGTCTTCTTGCGCAGTACATCGACGTTGGTTAGGATGGTGTAGAAATCCCATAATGCTTTCGTTTTAAAGTTCTTAGCAATCGCTAGAGGAATCTATTCTTCGTTGTTACAGATGACATCTTCTGCCAGCTCCAACTCTCCTTCGTTTTAATTCAATAGGAATCTAATAAATATCTAAATCTAGTTTATAGTAAATTCTCGCACTATTAACACATGTGGTAAAACTATTTGTAATTTTTCCAATTTTAAACTTCCAGCTTCAATTTCAAGGATGCCTTCAGTAAAAAATGCTAGTGGATCGGTATCCCCATAAGAATTGCGTCCCAGTAACTTCACATTTATCAACACTTTGGGGCTAAAACTTTTTAGTAACAACTTTAGTTAAGATTACGTGAAACTGCGACTATATGGATTGAAGCATCTTGGAGTGTAGAAAGCTAAATTTGAAAGTTTGATCTGATACTGCTCAAAAATGCAGGTCTGCCCATTTTTTGTTAGAATATTTGGTTGTGAGTTGAGGTGCAGGTTAGCATACAAGCGTACCAATCTTGTCATAGCAACCGAAAATGTTTGGCTATGATGGTGGTGGTGCTAACGGCCAATCGCTTAGTTATGTGTAACATCTGCAAAACTTAGTTCGCACTACTATGGGGTTGTATCTTAAATTGTAAAAATTGTCAAAACTATGGTCTCTTTTACTACTTCTTCTACTAGTCTACTGTCTGTAGTTTTGCAATAGTACTTGTTGATTTATGGAGCATTGTTGCCTCTTATATGGTATATGGTAAGTACTGAGCAAAGTTTTTCTGAAAAGAAAGTGAATCGTCTACAAGAATGACTAGCAAGCATTAGCTTCAGTAGAGCTGCAGGATACAATGTTCATATTAAGGAATATTGATATATCTGACAGATCTCTCTAAGAGCTACAGTAATAAACAAGATTCTATCAACAGAAATGGACCTAAAGCTTGCAATGCATAAACCCTTGCAAATTTACTAATGATAGTCATATCGTTTGAGTTAAGATGTAATAGACATCATCTTGGACTCTAAATTAAGTCCATCAACGAATAGATACATAACAAATCCAAGGAATAGTGGAAAAGATTACCAGAGCAAAGACTAGCAACCGAGTCCTTAAAGCAACAGAGGCCTGAATTTACTAGAGATCTACTGAGTAAAGACAGAAAAACTGTCAAAATGTTCTGCTGATCATCATGTGCTGTGTCATGGCGAGTGCTTCGCGAGGACAAAGTTTCTGGTACTGGGTGTAGAAAACCCCACAGCGCATAGCTACATAAAGGAGCGGCTCCCAAAGATGATAGGTACCATAAAAAAAGGCAAAGTTAGAGTGCTTCTTTTAGGAATGAGGAGAGAGGTAATAGTTTTGAAAAGGTCGCGGTGAAAGAGGTTCGTGTGTCCATTCCAATCCTAAGCTAATGTAATCTGGACTCTAAATTGATGCAAAAATCTACCTAAGGCATGCTAGCCACCAGAACATTTCGTCGTTTAGTGGAAAGTTTAGTAGGGCTTCAAGCCTTTAATAATGCAAGATTATTAAAGGTACTTACAACCTGTACTTTGCTAGTCTAGTAGTATGCGTTTGGTAAGATCCAGAAGCTTATCTGATATGATCCCACTGAAGTTAAGGTTGTAGTCGCTTCAGCAAGGACACAACGGTCTTTGATGTTGAGGTAGCAGCAATTCGCCATTGCGTTAGAAAGTAGAAAGATGGACCGAACCCAATAAAAGCGTCGCTTCTTCTCAGACAGGCAAGCTCAACAAAGAGATTAGTTCAACAAGTGTTGACTTCAAACTTGTTTGGGACTGCCTAAATGCCTTAAACAAGGTTGGCTCCCAAAAGGAATTAACTTTAGGTTGGGTTCCAAGCCACAAGAGCGTGAAGGAAAATGAGACGGCAGACGATCTGGCCAGACAAGGTTCGTCAAGGTAATTCGTCGCGCCTGGTCCATCCTTCGGCACCACCAAATCACAAATCAGAAAATCCATCAACGAATGGACACATAAAACGTTTAGGGAATGTTGACAAAGATTTCCAGGAAAGCCGTCAAAATGATGGTAGGTCTGCTGACAGGTCCCTGTAAACTAAATAGGTATATGTATAACATAGACCTAGCGGAAGATGCTACCTGCAGATTATGCAAGGAGGACGACGAAACCCCAGTCCATGTGCTGTGCCATTTTGAGGGCCTGGTAAGGACAAGGTTTCTAATTCTAGGCAGAGAGAATCCCACAGAGCTCAGGTATTTTGAGGAGCCGTTCCCAAAGACGACAAGCCTCATAAAAAAGGCAAAGTTAGAGGGCGCCTTCTAGAATTAGTGGGGATCACAATAGACATAGGTCGCGGTGAAAGAGACCCGTCTAATCTAATCTAAGGTTGTAGTCATGCGCTCAAAATTAACCTTAATGGGTTTTGGGTGTAGCCTAATTAAAAGAATTAAGTTCACATACCCTAGGAGGAGTCAAATAAAGCAAGATACTCAATTTTCATTTTGACGAGATGTTTTTCGAAGATTTTTGGATGGAACCAAACATTGGTACAGACGCAGGTCAAGCATACTAAAGCTGCTTAATTGTCGCCTTACCTTACTTCCTTGATTGAAAGAAGATTTAAGATTCCATCACAAGTAGGTATCCCAGAAGAACTTGCTTATTTCTTTCTTTCTTTTATTTTTTATCATTTGTTGTGATGTCGCCGTCTTAAATCTGAGAGATTCCACATGATGGAAGCTGTAGAACTTTTCCCAAATATAAGTTCATCAAATTGCAGAGAAACAGCTTAAGGAAGTGTAAGAAGAAGGAGGCAGTTTATTTGGAACACTGTGACAACATAAATGCTATGATATCCTGGCCAGTCTGCAATCTGAGATGGTATCAAGCAGTAGAACCAAAAATTAAACGTGGAAAACACATCAAGGACAGAATTAGAGGTAAGTAATGATTCTGTGACTGTAAATGCTATTTGCAAAAGAGAAAATATATATGAGGATAGAGTATCTAAACGAGACAATAGCAGTGTTTACTTGACCGCACCATCGCATGACAATCGACGATATTACTGGCGAACAAATTTTTTTATTTTTATTCAAATCGATGCATTAATTTTATCGGATTCCTGCGATGTCTTTCCGAAAATCTCTAGAAGACGAATCGTTATGAGACACGCAAGCGTAATTCCATAGGAACAGTGAGCCGTTTTCTTTGGTTTTGTTTTGCTCTCATTTCATCGCCTCTTGTATTTTTAAAGCGGGATCGGTCCGTACGCGAACTGCGTCTCGCTGTACCGACGAAATTAATATTAAAGAGCAATTTTTATGGGTTTGCATTTAACGTCATCGGGGAGACAGATTACCCATTCTTCGAAATTACGACCCTTAACGTCGAGGATCATTGTGTTGAACGTTGAATGCGCACAACACCGACCCAACCTAATCCATCATAGTAATAAAGCGTAATTCGCAATGGAACGAATTGCCGATACAGTGGCTGGATTACAGGTTTATTTTCATCTATAGTGTATACTTAATGCTGACGACGACGTGGTATTGTGTTGCGAGCGCATACGGGAATCCTTAAGTGTACATAATAACACAGATCGTTTACAATAACGGAGAGGAATTTGGTCAATGCGTATATCTGATGACAGTGCAATTAGTTTCTAATATGTAATTTTATGTTCTGAAGGTATTACCGAACTGCCCGGCGCAAAATAAAAACAATGGGTTTTCGGTTGCTTTTGTGGATGCATCGAGGCAGCCGAAATTATAATTTCGGAACGCCGAGAGGTACTCTCGCTTAAATTACCCTTACGCATCGTATGATTTCAATCTCTGTATATATGCTATATGTTAATATATGTATATCCGAAATTATTACCTTGTTGTTGTTCATGCGACTTGAGACGCACAAAATGTGCCGAAATATTTTAGCCTGCGGGTGATCAGAATTTCGGTTAAATTGCTTGTAATCGTACGACATAAACGCAAAGTACTATTGTTGCCCCTAATAAAAATATACGTGTTATATGACGAGGAATCCGTACGTAACGCGTGAAATAATTTAAACAATTAAGTCCACGTAATTTTTCATGTGCTAACGAAAAACAATAAAAAAGAAGGAATAGAGACATAATTGTGGATAATAACGCTTTCCGAAGAGGTCCCTCTCTCCAGAGAGAATCCCTACTTACAAAGGATTAATACCCCGGTACAAGTGAGGTCTCGTAAAGAGTCTTAGGATGGAACACATCCTGAGACCGGAAAGCGCTAAAGTATAGATTGGCTAACTTTGTAATGTCTTATCTTATTCAGACAGATCATAAAACTCCGCTAATGGACGACATTTTCTCGGATATCTCCCGGGCCGTTAGGGACGCAACCGGGTTCAGCAAGCAGCGAAGTTATGTTGGATGCGAGAAAGATGGCTTAAACACGCTACCGGTTCGCACCACACAACCCCAGGTAAATAATAAAACTTTGGTTTTTATGAATCATTCCACTTTGTACATTTAGATCCTGCACTTATAGGAAATTGAGTTTTCCGATATATATATAGGTAGTTCGTATAGGTTACATGGTTATATGAAAATTTGAACGGGGAAGATCTTGATAGAGATATGGCGAAGCTTGGGTAGATACATGTGGCTTGATTAATTCGGAAAGTTTGATAATCTATTTGGTATAATTAATGTTGTAATCTTTGCGGACCAAATTTAGATCTGAACTAGATGGAGAAACAATAAAAAGCAAAGAGTTGCTTCGTTAAGATTCTATTCTCATCTTCATTGTGCAAAAGAAGAGATTAATTAAAACAAAACGATTGGCTACAAGCTCTGAATAGTAGCCTTAATGAATGTCGTAACAACAGTTGTTTTCCATTTCCCGTAATAATTAACGTATATACCTACATCTATCATAGGAATGTAGATGTACAGCTATCAGTTGCCTCATCTAAATTACTATTATTTTTAGCACTACTGTTTTCTCATTCACCTGTTACAAATCAAATTGACGTTAATGGTGATGTTGTTTAATGATCTTTCTTATTTTCTTTGCGTCAAGAAGCATTTGTTTCGCCTAATACAATTTTTTGGGATTGGGTGGAAGCCTATCAATGGTTTTTATGTTCCCAGTGTCTCTCATATGAAAGCTCTCAGGCTTAAGTAGTGTAAATATGTATATATAACAAAAAATAAAACAAAGCACAAAAATAATAATAAGCCTCTGAAGTAATTGCGAAATATGATTAGTAAATCTCAAATCTGTATCAAGCAGAAAGAATGTCTGCTCTTCTCTATAATTTTCTACCAATTTCCTTTAATATCTGTTAAAGTCAACTTGAGGCTAGAGATGAAAATAAAATAAAATGACTAATAATCTCTTGTACAAACCAAAATGGAAAGCATTGGGGAATAAACATGTGTGATTAGCATTTCTGGTAAAGATATTAACTGTGGTGGCCCATTACAAGCACGTTGAATGATTACTTGAATGCAGAAAAGGAAGCAGATCGGTTTTTCACTGGATACAGGCAAAAACTGTAGACAATGCCGGCTCCTCATCTGAGTCAAAAAAAAGGGATGGAATTGATCAGAATGATTTAGACCTACATATTGAATGATCCAGTAGTATTACACAAACAAATACGTCAGATACGGAGACATACATCAATGGATCCAAAACAGAACTGATGTAACAGCCAATAAGTGATTGGAGTTTATTTAAATGAACGTGTAGTTTTATACCGAATGCACCATTTTTTCTCTTTTAATTCCCGTCCCCTTCTTCGCCATTAATCAAGTGGTTTCTTCAAGAGTAAAACGTGGGCGATAGATATCAAAGTTGTTCTGTTAGAAGATTTTTACAGATTCTTGGCAGCTCGATAGTTACGAAAATTAGATCGGTTGGTCAAAAAGGAAAACATTTCTGTGATATTTATATAAAATTCGAGTCTTGCCGCTAATGTTTGAGGTATTAGGTCGTGAAATTGGCTGAGACCTGACCAACAGCCAACCTAAACAACACACAACTATTTAGCAGAAAGTTGTGTCGCAAAACCATTGAAAAGTGGCCAGGTTTAACAATAACATTTAGTATTCAAAGTTTTAATATAATATAATAAAACAATGACAATTATGGTTAAATTTTTAACCACAATCATCAGGTCCCATTGGCGATGGAAGTAATTAACTAGAATTGCTTTTAGGCAACAAGAATTCATAAAAAATATATTGTCGTTTACTAACTTATAGAAACAATTTTTTTATCTATTAATTAGTTTTAATTTTTATCAAATTTTGGACTTTTTACCGCTGTGAAATCGTATATTAATTTCGTCTAAAAATATATGTATGTTTGTGGTCATTGCTAGTTGCTTACACTATATTTGTTTCACATATTGATGAAATGTGGAAACTGGAAATCCTTCAAGGCAATTAAAATGACACCAAATTATCCAGCAATTCGTTCTTCATTTTCTGCAAAGAGAAATTGCAGCTCACATATTTCGTAGTTCACATTTATAAATTCCAAGAAATTGATACATTTTCTGTGTAGACTCCATTATATGCTTCTCTATTATTCATTAGAGACATACACCCGAATTAAATGCAGCGCTTTGCAACTGGACATGTGCAAAATATTAGTAGAATATTTTCACTAATCAAAAAAAAAGTATAACGTCTTTCAGTTATGTGTTTAAACAGAGTTTAATGTAATCTCCAGAAATAAAATACATATGCCCAAGTTGAATTTTAAATTTATAAATATTTTAAATTATGTAGTTTCAAATTTTTTAAAACTAAGATATTCTGAAAAACAGAAATTTGTAGATTTCAATTTGCAATGTGACTAGTGCATAAGTTTTATATTAGTATTACATCCATATTAGAGCAAAAAATGCTATGCAAGAACATAAAACACTGAAAAACAACTAAGAGGCTTACCCTAAGATGTTGTGGCTTTCAGGGATGGATGCATACTTTGGATCAGAAGAAATCGAGAGAAAGACAGGATTATTTCTTCATTTAATGCTTGCAACAGCAATTCCGATGTCTAAGTGTCGCTATAGGAATTGTGTAAAAACAATCTTGCAGATTACCGTAGGTAATACATACTATATTCGCATCTTATACAATTAATTAACAAAAAAAAATGAACATATAAACAAAGTTTAAAACATTAAGACACTCAATTCATTTACTTATACAATGTTACTACGTGTGCTTCACCAATAAAACTTTTTCCAGAAAATCAATATGCTGGACAGAGCGCCTCACAAATTAATTTATAAATGATCTATAATTTTCTTCCTATTTTCTCTGATGTGTATTATACATGTATAGTTCCATTCTGAGCAGATTTTCACTAATGACTCATTAGAAGAACTCTGAATGACTGCTTGGATAGAGAAAAGAAAACATACCATTTTCTCACTAGAAACACCTACCAAAACTGGAGACTGTGCCGACTCCTAGTCTGAGTCAAAAAAA
>SMLS01068161.1:0-63848 GCA_004785975.1 Popillia japonica
AAAAAAATGAAAAAGACGAGTTTGTTTCAAATATGTAACAAAAATTATACCTTTAGTTTCTTAAAACGTTATGTTTATTAAGTTATTCATACAAGCACAGTTACAATGTAAGGCCACTGTATAAAGCGGTGCATTGTGATGGCCTAGACATACATAGACACACAACATACAATGTGAATCGATCTGAATTTCTCTGCAAGTAAATTTATCTGCACATACGTAAACTTCTCCTATCATATATAGATACAGTTGGTAATGATTTTCTCGAGATATTTCTGAACATATCAATTTTCCGTAGACACACGTCTATTTAGAATAATGTGCATGCGTTGTTGAATATGTGTCTGTATTTGTGTCTCTGAGTATATGTGCTCGTAATGGCAAACAAGTGAGAGGCAAGTAATTGTTGCAACTGCATCAGCATTACATGTCTGTCTCTTTGCATTTCACGATTTAAATTCACAAATAACGTACGGGCTTCAGACAGATAATTGATTAAAGTACGTTGTCGTTCGGGTTCACATTAGAGTGCAGTTTGAAGAGTGGTAGATACAGTTTTGCCGTATGTAGCGCTGGTAGCAGACGAGTGTACATACACATGCTTATGTATATGACTATACAAATATCCTCCCTCTATATATGTACGAATATGAGTGTCTTGTAACCTCGTCATTTCGCAGTTCTACACTTTCCGTTAAAATGACAATACATGTACGTTGTCACATCTCCGTCGTCATCATCATCATCATCATCGTTTATAACATGCTATTCTACTACTAAATACATAGTAGCAAATAGCAGCAGCGTAACACCACTGAAGGATGGATAACGGGGGACGTTACGTCACTAATACAGTGGTGAGACTTTTGTAGTAAGGAGTCAAAGACAGGAAAGTTTACTAAATTTAGACCTTTAGTACTTCTTATAAATTTCAAAATAGGAGAAATTGCGGCTGTATTAATCATTGTGCTTAATAGGAATTATTTCTGAGTTTGTACCTTTCAATTTTAAAGCTGGGTTGGTCTGAATGAGAAAGACTTTGCAGACTTATACTTATTCAATTGTGTTCTATTGATCTCAAAGCAGAAAAAATATGTAGAATTAAAAATAAAATCCGAATATGTCAATTGCCATTCTCAATGTTAAAATTCTACAGCTACACTTCCCAGAAATTATAGGTTTGTTTATTGGAATATAATAATCGAATATTTTTTTATTATTTTGCATGTCCAATAAATCATATTCTTGATTATGCCTGATAAAGTATTAAATGTATGTTACTAAAACCTAGGTTGGACTTAATGGTGTGATTTTGTAACAAGGAACTCGTAATTAATACATAATGGGCTTTGACAAAACTAAAATATTAACTTTTGAATCAAATCAGACGCCCACTCTATTTAATTTACATATAGCTTGCGTTGAAGAACATAAATGTAATGATATGAAACTTCTACATCTCATAATTGATAATAAACTAACTTAGAAATAAGTTAAAGAAAGGAATATTGTAAGACAAATTATATGAGCATCGATGTGACTACATTAGAAAAGACACCCATGTGAACGCTCATCTAGATTATGGTATACTCTATTGGAGAAGAAATTCAAATGCAACGTCGATATTAATACTAAACGCAATTATTAAGAATTATTAATAAAATGCAACTGTTTTTGCGTTGGTTGTTATTAATTGTTACTTCTACGCATGCTTATAATTAAAATCACTCCTAGTAATTAAAAGCTAAAGATTATAAGTATGCTTTGTCTGTTTTTATATTCGTTTGGATAGTTGGAAACTTTGTAACGGACTCGCTTTTTTATAATTTTATCCTAGACGTAAAATGTAGGGCGCCAATACGATCATTCACAAATTACCCCTTTTCTTGTTTTAGAGATATTGAAGTAATAGCAATGACATGTAAAATTGATTAAATAGAATTATAATGTTGACCTCGGCTAAAGGAGAACAGAAAATCTTAGAATAGGGGCCGTTTAAGCATTACTTACTTTATACAAAATCTTTCCCTATCTCCCCGGACGTCCAGGTGCTTTAGTACAATGGTAACAACTTTCAGTAATGATATAAAAAATACATTGACCATAACTAATAGAATATATTGAGAATTTTATATGAAATAATAAACAAAAATAATAAACGATCTATAAACGTCTTACGTGCTAGATGTATATACTTATGTAGAAAATACTATAATTAAGTGAATATGTGACTAATATAACAAAGAAAAAAAAAACGTATGTATGTAAATAAATAGAGTTTGTAGCAAAAATGGTTAAAATGACATACAAACTGGGGAAACACCGACAGGTACCTGGGGTAATTGCTGATGCGTTGGCCGCCGCCCTTGGTGATGATGCTGGCCTTCTTGGGTAATTACGGCCTCTTCCTTACTTGTGACAAACGGTTTCTTGACTGTCGGGTTTTTCCTGCTGCTTGGGTTATCTTTTTTTGTTTTGATAAACCCTTTTCTTTTGATTTAGAGAGAACCGGACTAAGTCACTAACTTGATCCGTTGAAGACTTTTTTATACCTTACTTTTGTACTTAGCGCGACCCTCTAACTAGTCCTTCGCTTCCCCCGGCACTCAACGAACTAATAATCCAATCGTTTTCTGGTGATGTCATTGTATAGTCATTTCATACGCTTTGTTTTCTCTAATGTTTTATATGTGTGGCGCTGAACGACAAATTCTGTATACCTTGTAGTTCTGTTTTGGCGCCTTCACATAAACACTTTCTCATTAATCAGTTATGATTCTTAAAACTAAACCTAAATTCTAATGAACAAATATATACAGGGGATATGGGAACATTTTGTATAACCGGGAATTTCGCCGATCTGCCCATTCGGAGTGGTTACCTAAATCTTGAATAAAATCAAAATTACAACTTGTGCATCCATTTAAAAAGTACAGCATTCATCTTATTTATACAAAAATGAATGAATAAGATTAACTCCAAATTAAAACAAGTAATAGTTTCATAAATATTATCATCAACAATTACTTAATTCGTGGATTGCGAAACATTATCTTAATAAAAAGAAAAAAAACTAGAATAAAGCATAAATGTGCGCCTCTGCTTTAATCTTACTAGATGAAACAAAACAAAGCAGCAAAACGTACACAATAGGCGCTTATACACATACAGACATTTCTGCGGTCCTTACATGTAGCTTTATTCTTCGTAAGAGAACGAAGCACTCCACCCTATCGTCCTAATGTTATGTAGATGTTGCCGCAATATGTGTATGCATGTGAATTGAAGCTATTCTATGAGATATAAAGCTTTGATGGACGTGTGTGTGCATGTATGTGGGTATAAGCTCTGTGGAGCCTGTATGAGAGGTAAGGAAATACTGAACATTAGCTTCCTCATATTCTGAAAACTTACTCGGTAATGAATCGATGCTCTTGTGCAATGCATGTCTTGTCTTTTTCTTATATCCGGAAGTAGGGGCGGTCTTGTATACCTGGAAATAAGAAAATGTAATGAGCGTGTATTGCATTTACGATATTGTAGCGTTACTTAAATTCAGTCGTTGCTAACTTACTGTGAGTGTTTAGGTATTCAGTTCTTAAGACAATCTCAATTTCATTTAGAACTTAACATGCGCTAAAAGGGATAAGAAACAGTTAAAAGACCTTTATGGCAATTTATTTCAATAATACTATTACTAAACTGAGAATTTTGAATATTGATAAAGAGTTTGCTAATTTGTTCGTACCTCTTCCCGTTTATAATTTACCAAGGATTAGGGTATTAAAAATATGTTTATATTATTAGCCCTGTTAAGGTTTAATGCAATCAGTATCCCATACACGGGAATAATTTTCTGCCAGATATTTAATTTTCCACGGCAGATTGCTATTACATAAAGGTTTTTGGCAAAAAATGTATGTAGTATAAGTACATATAACCTGAAAAATATATACTAAAATATATATGTTATTGGTCGCATGTGTACCTTCCGTTCATATAACAGGTATATTTACAATAGGCGCAGGAACGGAAAACAAGGTACTCCTGACAGAACAAGTGTAGCAATACAACAGTAAATTATTATCTCACGTAGGTCTTGACCGCGCACGAAAATTTTAAAGCTTATGCGAAACCCATCAGAAAGAAGGAAAACGACGAATGTACCTACTACAGATGGGCGGACACTCCCGAACATACATACCTTCCATGCCAACGGTGGAGATTGATTAGGCAGAAAATAAGCAATTAACGATAAACAATCTGGTAAAGACCATGCTGAAGACTCAATAATACTGGCAGACCATGCGGATCGTGATTCGGGAAATTATGAGGGTGAAGAGCTAGAAAGTAGAGAAAGACACAAACCAAAAAGCTTCATACTTAATGTAGATATCTAACGATATGGTAAATAGAGTGGTTTTATTGGATATACAATATTGCACAAACCCACTAGGAATCCCAGACTATGACTCTGTGATATATCTTTGGTCGCATTTAATGTCCATAAACGATCTTCACTTACCAAACCACTCAACGTCTATATTAATAAAACTCTTTTTATAGTAAAAAAAAAATTTCCTTTGAATAAATGCAAATATCTCCATCTAAGGAACAGAACTATTCGACGAGATATACATATAAAGTGCATCAAGTTTATTTAAGTGTTTGATATAGAATTTCAGTCCGGCTAAGGAAATTTTATTTGGTTTTTTTGAAATATTCGAAATCTTTTAGTAATTAGAGGAACTGAAGCAAATTTGGAATACTAATTTGAAAATAATTTGTCAACATTCTACTTAAAGAAGTGGATAATTGGAACTATTTGTAGATGTAGATATAATAATATGTTATAACAATGTTCAGAAAAAATTGAAAGTATCCCAAAATCAACCTTAACTCAAAGATTTCCAAAGATAATTTTCCAAAGATAATTTTTTCGTTACTTACAGCATTCAGAGTTTATTTACACTAATTGCATACGTACAGTTTCGAATCAGATCCAGTACCTAACACACATAAGGCACTGTACCCACTGTTCTCTATATTAACAGCATGTATGGTATTCCGAACGAAACGTTTTAACATCATGAAATACCTATAAATATCTGAAAATGGGCTGTAGTAATACACTTTATGCCCACTTGAATGATGAAATTGTAACAATTTGTCGTCAATCGCGTGAATGACTGCTTAAAGCAATAAAGCTTGAAATAGCACTCCAAACAAAATTCACTATCAATTCGGCACGAAACACCAATGATGCTTGATCTTATAGCTATAAGTAGGCAGGTTGGTAACTATCATACGTATCTTACTTGCAACTAAATATCGGCGGTAGTTTTAATAATGCCGCATTATTCCAAACTACCTTCATTTCCTCTACATACTTTTATTATAATGAAATAACATTAAATCAATTAACAAACAAAACCGATATTAAGATATAATGAATTTAAATCCAAAATTGACTATGTAATCTTTGTAAATGCTCGCCACGTTTGCAGTATACGAATTTTAAGATTTGTAATGGTACTCAGACACGATCAGTTTGCTTGCTAATTTTCAATATCACACGTATAGAAGATCTCCGATTAGAATCGAACGTTCGATTGCAATGCAAACATATAGTCTATATGTTCAGTTTTAGTACGGTCTGGATAAATGGCACAGGTGAAATATCTATTGTGTTTAAAAGAATCTTCCGCGAGATTCAGTGTTATTAACAGTGCTCGAAATGCACAATAGCAATTAATATCCTATTTACAAATAACACTACAACTCCTAGTGTATATTGTTGTGTGTGTAAAATGTTTCGCAGTTTTGTTATATGTATATCTCCTATCTGTTGTTCGTTTGCGCTCAAGTCAACTCACACTGTTCCTTGATAGTCTCCTATTTCATTGGTTGCACACCTTAGCATTGATTCACTGAGCTGTACCACAGCAAATGTCGCCTTAAATAAGAGAAGCATAGTTTTATATGAAGACACACAATAAAGAAGACATTGACACAATGAGGACATACAATAAAGTAATAACCCTGTTACATCTTTTGCGAGGAATTATTGCGTAATATGGAACAGACTATAGAGAGCTATTTCTTAAAACCGTTTTATTCTACCAGACCTATTGTGAACTACAAGGAATTCATTGCACCCATCATCAGCAGTTCATACAATTCTTTTCTTCATTCTGTAAAAATTATAAATACTTGCCAAATGTTTCGTGTAATCCAGACCAGCCATGTATTTATTAGGGAAATCGATAGTTTCTAGGCAACCTTTGTACCTAACATTCTGCTGCATTCGTTCAAAATAAATTATCTCAATGGGAGCTGCCCAAAGCTGAAGTTTATGTTTTGTTTTATGTACGGCTTTACATACTACTTCTTAATTTGCCATCTCGCTTTGGTGTATATTTTTGCGATAGTGATTAAAAATATTAATTTCGTCATTAACACCATTTATGTGAAAAAGAGAGCAACAACCCAACAAAACATTCTGTCTGCATTAATTTTGGCTCACAAACTTTAGAGGTAACTAGTTTCAATGAAGAATGACTTTTGAATTTAGCCACATCTTCGTCAATAAATTAATTTCTACCCGTGCTCTCACGCGCCTCACAGTATGTTCTAAATATTTTTCAAATTTGACAGTTTTTCTGGATCTAATCGCTAGTCTAATTTTCACATTTTACTTCAAACAATATCTCAATATAGCAAACTTCTTAGTCGCTCTACCCAAAATTTGTTAAAAGTTAAGATCAATAGTTTCTTTTCTAGGTAAACATTAAACCTTACAGGCATCGGTTATAGCATAGCTTAAAAAACTTAATGCAATAAAGTATAATTTTTGCTGCTTTGACTAACTTTCAATAGCAACCAGACTAGGTTCAATTTCAGTCGCGATTATCATTACAACTGTCCTAAATAACAAATTCACTTGAAAATTTTCTTCCTAAAAGTATTTCAGTAAATATTTCAACAAACATAACTGCAGAAGCGCTAAAGATGCACTAATACTTAGGGTACATTTAATGAACATGAATAGCAGAAATATTAGTATGAGACAGAGAGTTTTGTTTTGAATATATGTATTATCCCGTCTGTCTCGAAAGAGATAAGAATGTCATACTTCTTCCTATTACTGTTATAAGTTATAAGTTCTATAAAAATCGTCTTTCTTCTTCCCACAGATATTGGTGAGTGACACCCAAAGCGTTGTCCACTTCAAAAAACTAAAACTGTACCATAAAGTGATTTAAAAAACTAAACAAATTGTTCTTTAATTTCAATCAATTCCAGAAGACCACATTTTTTACATGTCGCCAAATATAATTTTGCTAGTAGTATTTCTATTTTTTTCTGGAACATACATAATTCTAAGTGCACTTATCGACAAAGGCTTTGTAAGTGTCATGTCAGCATAAGACTCTGAAACTGATTTCCTTTCTATTGTACGCGAACGACCAACGATTGCTAAGTAATAAAACTAGAACTAGACATTTCCCCACATGTAAGATAGTTTGATATTATAAAATACTTCGAACATATTAGATAGTCTTTCTCTTCTGGTAGTGATTGATTAAAGATATTGTGTAGAATTAGACGGTAAATATATATTTTTCCATTTCGTTACATCTATTCTCCAAGCTATTGTTTACATTAAGAAATAAGATACGGAAAAATTGTTTGCCGACAGACGTGCGACAGGAGTATTCACGGTTATATCTTCTTAATAATACGGCAGCATTATTTTCGTAATTTGTTACAATTACGCTTTACATTAATTATATGAATAAGAAAAGGAAACATAAAAAAAGATATTAAAATCCACTTATCTAAATGAGAAAAGGGCATTAAATTACGTTAATTTAGATAAGACAGTTGAAGTAATGTCCGGGGATGTCTTCTCTGTCGTTGAAAAACACCAAGTTGGAAAAGAAAAAAAAGGAAAGAAATAAACAGAGTAATTAAAAAGCACCGTTTTACTAAAAATTCCCTTAAAACAATCGTTTTCGCGATGGCATCTATTTGGACTTATATAAACAATGTTCTGGTGAAATGTAGATATTAAAAGGCAGATTAAGAACGTTATTCATTACCTAAGTTACAGATTTAGCAATGTTTGTGTACATACATAAGAATTAGATGCTTTAAGTGAGTAATTACAAAACAAAAATTATCAGGAAGTAAGCAAGTATAATATAGCCGTACATATCCTGCAGCCAGGCAGTATATAATCAACAAGGATTGAGTTTGAAAATGGAAGGCAATACATAAGAAGTAAGGAGAAGTCTACACAACTTGCAAGGTAATTTTGTACTTCTGGGCTTATTAAGAAAATATATACTACACAATTCTAATTAATCGTATTTTCATTTAAATGCCAAGACCTTAATGTAATCCCACCAATTCATATAAATTGACCGTCCTAATTGTACCACCTCTTCCAAATTATGGCTTTGAAATTTGTCCAGTATGTACATATGTGGCCAGTAAATTCCTTTTTATATGTACAGAATTGAAACCTGACTCTATTTTTCTATCTATTTTTCCCGTCTTTATTTATTATTAGACAGCAGAATCGAGACGGACTTGCAATAGCCTTAACTTGAGTTTATTAATATCTTCTTGTATTTTTTTTCATGGAAGGCATCTGCTGACAATTTTCATTTTTATCCGGTATTTTTTGGGTGCCACTTAATTTGCTTTGGAGTTGGCGTGTCCTATACACACACTGAACGCCTAAAATATGGTTCCACTTTTATCAGTTTGATTGTTTTTAAAGCAAACGAGTATAACTTAGCGGATCGATAAAATTAATTGATCTCAATTGACTTGCTTATTGGCATGAATATTTTTAGATTGACACTTTTTTGAACTTAAAATTAAAATTAACCATGGACTTAATTACTTTACCGAACTATAGTTAAGCCTACTAACTGCAATACCGATAATTAGAAAGTAGTTTGCTAATGGAAAAACGAAAATCACACGAAAGAATTCACATGACCATTCATAACTTAATAAATGGGTGTAACGCATAATGAAAGAATAATTCAGGTTTTAAGTACCTTTTTTTGCTGCAATTTATTGGTATATCATTGATTTTTATCCACCTAATGCTTCGCGTTTACAAATATACGCAGTGACATTAGAAGTGTTACATCCACAGGTAGTAACTTGTTCAATTTGTTTTTTTGGCATCAAACTGACTATATTTAAAGCAATTTCTCTTACTTTTTTGCAATTCACATTCATGAGAAACGACTGACATAGAAAAGTTTAGTTATTGCGTGTCCGTCTACAAGTGTTTAGCGCAACAAAATGTCTAGAGTTCGAAGACATCTAAATTATCACCGTGTTAGTGCCTCTGACGAGAGTAGAATTGTTACCTATCGAGATGTTGGTTTCTCCTATCGCAAAATTGGCCGTCTTGTTAAATGTACTGCAATGACGGTAATGCGTGTGTGTCGTGTGTGGACAGAAGAAGGTAGAGGAACACGAAGAAGGCCAACTGATCAACCGAGGCATACCACAGAGCGTCAAGATAGGTGCTTCAGACAACAAGTTCTATTATACCGTTTTGTTACAATGCGTCAAATCGCTGACCCATGGTTTGGAGAAGAAGGTACACCTGTTACTATTCGTATGCTTTATTGTCGCATTCGGGCCTTTGGACATACCACGGACCTACCACGATTAGTGCTTCCTTTGGCTGAGGACCACTATCGTCAGCGCTTGAACTAATGCGGAGAACCGCAGCATTGAGAATCAGAATGGTAAAATGTCATCTTCAACGACGACTCGCAATTCTAGCTAGGTATGCACGATGATCGTAGAAGGGTACGACTCCGGCATAGCGAGCGACGCGATATTGGGTTTGCTGTTGAAAGGGATATACACAGGACTGCTGGAATAACGATTTGGAGAGCTATTGCTTATGGCAGCCGATCACCACTTCTGTTTATTCGAGGCAGCATGGCAGCTGCGCGTTATGCTGACGATGGCCTACATACCACTTTACTACCTTATCTACATAGATGGCCGTCCACATGCCCTTTTTCGGCAAGACAATGCATGTTCCCATATTGCTCGTCGAACAACACATTGTGGAAATAAAGTAATGGATAAACTCATTATCTCTGTTAAGGAGGCAGTTGGTTTAGACATATATAGGTCTGCAATTTCTGTAATACAAAATTAATGAAATGCTGTCATTGAATATTGATTATATTGACATGTTTAAATATTGTTTCTATTGATTGCTTGAAAAAGATCAGTGATGACCGAAACATCGCAAGAAAACAACTCACAATAAAGAATTAAACAGAAAATATTGCTCAAGTTTGGCGCTTAATTTCTCACAAGCTACTTAAGAGCGTTTAGACGATTTTGAATATTAATTTTTTGGAAAAAATCTCGAAAGGGTATAGCGATTTTTGAATGGTATAAAATTGTGAACATATTACATTTGAAAAAAATCAGAAAAAACGTTCAATGTTGCAAATTCAAATATTAAAAATTATTTAAACTTGCAGTTAGGTAACTTGTAAGTAATGTAATTTCCCGTTACTTACGAAAATCTTTAGTTACATCTGTCAAAATTAAACAATAAAATTATTGACATTTACTTATGCTAAAGTAGATTTTACCTTTAGTAATCTCTTTTTGAAATAAACATAGTCCAATTGAGCGAGAAACAAAAAATAGAAGTATTATTGATGATTGGTTACGGAGACAGACTTATGTCGCATCAAGAAGTGTGTCAGCTTTTTAGAAATAAATATCCAGATCAACCTACAACTCAGTCTACCGTTAGTAGAATTGAATCAAAATTTCGAGAACACGGCAGTATAAAGAATCTTCGGAAAAGTGTCCTGCAACATTAAATGAAGATTCGGTTGTAAAGTTTTTGAAAGTTCCCAAATTTTTCCCCTATAAACTACAATTCGTTCAAGAGATGGCGGAAGATGACTTGATCGGAGACAAGCATTTTCTGAACGAATGATGGAAATTCGTATTGACAATTCAATGTTCTCCCAGCGTGTTTTATTTTCGGGTGAAGCAATATTTTATTTAAACGGAATGGTAAACAGCCAAAATTATTGTAGATACTGGGCTAAAGAAAATCCTCATTGGATGTAGGAAATTCATACACAGCATCCTCAAAAAATTAACGTAATTGCCCATTGGTTTTTTTGCGAATAATTTAACTGGAGAAGGGTATCTGCAATTTTTACAATTGATACCTCTATTAGCTGTGTTATTTCTCAATGAAAATAATCCTGAACTACCTGGACGCTATTTGAACCAAGTATTTCCAGGAAGATGGATAGGAAGAAGAGGTCCGATTGAATGGCCGATTAGATCTCCCGATTTGATGCCATTAGACTTTTTTTGAGGAGGTACTTACAAGTTAAAGTTTATAAAAATCAACCACATAATTTAGAGGATCTTAAACCGAGAATTGAATATGAGATTGCATCAATATTACCTCAAACTATTCAAAATGTACGAACTAATTTTTTAATCGCTTCGAGTATTGTCAGATGGTGCAGGGTCATCATTTTGAACACTTAGTGCATTAAAATCTGTTATTTCTGCTCTAATTTTTCTAATTGATTGTATTTTTTTTTCTAGGTTTTTAACATAGTTTCTATTTAGTCTAAAACCTCATTTTTTGATTGTAATATATTGATTATTTTATACTGTTGAAAACAGAATAAAACGTACCTACTACTGAATTGAATAATAAAAACTAAAAGTTGTCAATTAAGAAAACATTCGATGACGCCATAACTTGTGAAATCAAGTGAGGTAGCAAGATGACTATAAATACACGCCATTGGAAGATGCGTCCAATTCAACATCAGCACAACTCCAATGTTATCAGCTCTAAAATGGTTTGAGAGTGCCTAGGCAAACTCAACGAGCTAGGCAAAAGCAATAAGGTAACCCTAATGTGGGTTCCGGGATACACCGGAGTGAAAGGCAACGAAATAACAGGCAATCTCGCGAAGAAGGGGATCAGAACACCTTTTGTGGGGCCTGAACTTTTTGCGGGATAAGTAGCAGTGTAATACAGGAGAAGCTCAAATGCGAACTAGAGCAGAGAAAATCCAAGTACTGGGAGAATCTCCAGGATATGAGGCAAGCTAAAACTCTTCTGGGAACATACAACCAGAAGAGATCCTCAGAATTCATTAAGCTAAGCAAGAATAACATTTGTATATTGACAGGGATCCTGTCAGGCCATTGCAAACTGAACGAACATCTAAGCAGGCTCGGAATAACCAAGGATGCCGAATGCAGATTTTGTGGTAAGAGGATGAGTCATCCATTCATCTTCTCTCAAACTGCTCTGTACTGTGCAACTCAAGGGAGTTGCACCTAGGAGCACATGAAATTGAAGATGGAGAACTACCTAATTTGAGGCCTTCCGACATCCTGCGCTTTCTAAAATAAATCGGACTAATTGGCCAGCTGTAAAAACATCACCCCAACACCACACATATGTACATACATACATACAAGATGACTAAGATGTAGTATAACGTCAAATAATTAAAGTCGCTATACCACTTTGAGATTTTTTCCAATATTAATATTATCAACGATAATTAATTTATCCGTTACTTTAACTAAAGTAAGATACTAATACGACGTAAATCCGTTCCACTATCATGGGCACTGTGACTTGGACCTTTATCTGTAGCCTTTCCTCTAAAGAAATAAGATTGACTATCAGCGTAAATCCGCTAAAGAATCTGCTACACTAGTGATTTCGGGCCATACGTTCAGTTTCTCATGACAATGAAACTGTATCATTGCACAGACAAGATTAAAAGCATCGAAGATGGAGAAGTCAAGTCTGAATTGTAATTTTCACGTGCTATACAATATCATACCTACATACATTTTCAGGTTACAAACTATTTCGTTTAGTTTTCTTACAGAAACTTTTCACATTAATAAAACTTGTAAGTAGAATACTTTTCTAATATAGATCTATATTACTCAATTCTTAAATGTCTTAGCGATATACTATGCTTATTACATTGTTATAGAAAAGAATTATGATGTGTAAAGAACGCAAAGAAACAAATATATCGCATAAAAAAGAGGCACGAAACGCGATAGGCGGTGTAATTCCAATCTCCTAATCGTTTACTACATCTTCAACTCGCACCGAACAACTTCAGCTTCGGAGCCTTATTTATTATATTACTGGACGAGGACGCTCTCGTTCGAACGAGGCATTTAATCGATAAATTATGTCTATTTAATAATATTAATCGTTTGGTCGGGTGTTGGACGCTGTGTGCGCGTTGTGCGCGCCCTAGCCAGTTTATCTGCCGGGAAAAGGAAAAACGCGCGTGGTAATGAAGACGCGGAACGTGCAACCCATGTTATTAAATAAGAACTAGATCGGTTGGGATAAAATTTTAAATACAACACAGACCGCCAATTACACGACGATAATCTCGAAGACTCTAAGTCTAAATCCCCACAATTAGTATTCAACAAATACACCATTAAATTGTAGCAGATTCATAAATCAGGAACGCGATCGACTCCATCCACTACATAGACTATACCGGTACTTGCATATACAGTCAGTGACAAAAGTATAAGGCGCCGATCAAATTAAACATAAGTTTTAAGTAGGTAATACAGTGCGGTCACATTTCTGCATACATAGACAATCAGAAAAAAGTGGAAGTATAGTGCAATTGTGCAGATAAACTAATCGACATAGGATTACGGAAAATGGCAATTAAAAATGAAATTTCAGTGGTGAGTGTAGCAGCACAAGCTTGCTATGCTGGATTTCATGCTAAATTACAACTGCAGATCTTTGTGTTTAGCAGATACAGTTCTAGTACACTATTAACTTTGCAATTGATGTCTCACTATTTTGACATTCTTATTCCAAATTATTTATTTTTGTTCGATCGTTGAATCTTCTTTTTCAAGTGGCATATATAGGATATCCCGCATAGATTGCATAATAAGGCACTGGTCTGTTCGTTGGGCAACAAGAAATAAACAAGTCCTAATAAACATATATTCGTAAATACATAGTTTCCGAGATAAACACTGATTTTGAAACACAAGATATGTACTGACTTAAGTAAATTGTAAAATCTGATGATTAAGTAGGTTTACTACTATGTTTATTAAATTTAATTTTTTGACGTCTCTTAATTTGACTTTCTTCAGAGACTTGTCAGTAATCATGGCTCCGATTACATACTCTGTAGAAGAATTAGTAGATACGGTTTTTGTTTATGGTTTAGCTGATGAAAATTCGTTGCTAAACGCCATCAAAGACGCTTTTCTCTTAACGTTTGGGCCGGAGTTATAGGAGATCAATTACCAGGACCCTGTTTTCTTCCAAAGGGGTAACAGGAGATGCATACCATTAATTCTTACTAATTGGAAGCAATATTGGATAACATGCCGTTGCAAACTGGTCGAAATGCATATTTTATGCATGATGGAGCACCCGCACACTATTCCGTACAAATTAGGAACTATGTACCTACTTGAGCGAAACATTCGCCAATAACTGGATTGGATCTAAATTCGCTTGATTTTTGCATATAGGGTTATATAAAACAAATAGTTTACTCTCAACCAATCCATGACCTAAATGACTTAAGACATAATATTAACTATGCTTTTCGCCAAGTCAGGCAACAAGTTCCAGGTATTTTTGAACGACTACGAAGCTCTTGTAGGAGAAGAATTCGTGCATGCGTCGAAGAAAATGGTAGCCACACTGAACTCTTTTGTAACAGATTATTTTAGTTTTTAATTTATTGTTTATTGCTTTTGTGGTAAACTTTTTTTAAACAGTGTTTATCTTGGAAACTATGCATTTGCGATTATATGTTTGTTAGTACTGGTTTGTTTCTTTTTGACCAAACACCCCAGTGCATTATTATGTAATCTATGAGGGACAGCCTGTATAAATAACTTGCAAATAAAAATTTAGGAATTTATATATTAGGCAAGTTCATGATCTTGATATGATTTCTTTCTAGTTCGTTTACATAGTTGATTCGGTCATTCTAAGGAGAAAGAGTACAATGTGCATTAATTGAGCTAATTTAATAATAATAATAAGATTTACTGTCTTAAATTACATATGAAACATAGACATTTCTTATTATGTTTAATTGAGTTTGACAGCATCCTTGGCAAGTCACGTCACTAAAAACATCAAAGCCAGCTTAGCAACTTGACTAATTATATCCTCGTGCACCAATCTGGTGCTTTAATTTTGAACAGATAAGACCAAATCAGATCACTATAAACTACCATATGGTTTAAAAAATGGTGAGTTCCAAGAAATAGTACTATTTGACTGATTCTTCAAAAAATAGATCCCATAAATTACGAATGAAGCAATAGTTTTTGTTGTATGTTGTATCAAATAGTCGGTGTGCTAATTGGACATTGATACTATAACTGTTAACTTTCTTACTACGTGCTATGAGAGTAATATATGATTGCCAAGAGACCGAATGTCCAATTCTCTCCAAATTGAAAATACAAAAATTAGTTCTTAAAATATATTTCGATATTCGATATTACCGCATGCAATAAATAAAGCTAGTCTTTCTTTCTTTACTTTTGTAGTAGCTCTCGTTCAAAATTATATATTTTGAACAAACAAATACGTTCACTAACATGCTTTGAACATGACTCTGTCCAATAAATATACCTTTTAAACAATTATGTGCAACTTTGTTGCCATATATTCTACAGTATCAGCATACAATTATTTGCTGTGTGAGTTGCCAATAAGAATTATGAGTTGTACAACATATTTCATATTAATCCAGAGAATTTAAACGGAACAAAATTCGAAGTTTACGAGTGATATCTCGACCACTAAGTACAAATAAAGTTTCGTTACTTCTGGCAAGATTGGAAGATTTTCAGGTAATCTGGCACCGTACTATCGTTTATACATTCGATAAGGTGTAGTTACTATTTATGTATGTATTGGCGGCATTAGTTATGTACCAGTACTTATTGTTTAAAATTAATCAATGTAGCAACTATAATTTTTGTCGCGGACTGTAGTAATGTCGACCTTACGTTTCTGCGCCGAGTACGTGGTGCAAGTATCTCGGGTCTCCACGGTCGGCTGCTCAGCTCCGTGCTTACAAATTGTGTCCGCTCGTTTTATGCATACATGAACTATTGTTTATTATTTTTCGAAGTTGCTGGCTTTTTACTTTTTCTTTTGAGTCTGCTATGTTCCTCCACCACCTGTGTTATAGTTTCTTTTTTCTCGTGAATGCATTACTCGAAGAATGTTTATAGACAAACTTTACATGAAGTTTGAATAAGTTAGGAATTTGTTGAAAAAAGGTTGGTAAATTAAAGTTATGCATGGAATTTTGAGTAATGTTATGATTTAAACGATAGCTAGTCTACATACATGTAAAGCAACGATTCTATATCATATATTTACGTTATGTATTTACATACATATAGTCTGTTTACGATAACAGACGAGGTACGTCATCAATACACGTCATAATGGCGCTACGCATTACTGCCAACTCTTTTCGATCTTCGTTTTTGATATTGTAAGTAAGCATTTTGTAGCATGACTAATTGCATGTACATGAACGTTATATCTAACCTATAATGCACGTAAAATTGCAGAGCCTTCCAGGAAAACAACATACGTAGAGTGTTACTATAATTTTTATTGTCTGTGACTTTCTCATAATATTGTTTTGTAAGTTGATGTACAGTTTTTACTTCAGACCTGCTAAAATTTTGAATGAGTTGAAGATATAAAATTTTTGATATAGTAATGATTTCAAATGTTCATAAAAAAATGAGAATGGTACCGGCGCATCCGCCAAACGTTGTCTAATTTATTAGGTAACATTTAATATATGTACAACTGGTAAGTTCAAAAGCTAACATTAGTTTTACAAACACAGCCAAGTTAGAGAGGATTCTTGATATTCATAATTCACATACAAAAATATTTTCATTTTATTATTTATTATCTGTTGTTAACTATCTTTCAAAGAAAGATCGCATTGCGTATGAAATATTACTTCGAAAATTACACTATTTAAATTCAACTCGAATTAAATTTAATTCTATGCTTAACGCTATTATATTCTAATAGTACAGGGTTCGGCATAACAATGTTACCATTTTTAATACTAAATACATTTTAATCAAAGAATAATACATTTTTTGTTATGATCATAAATTGATTAACTTACCTTTGGATTTGACATGTCAGTTAGTGACATTTAAAAAATGGAACAAGCGAAAATTTTTGTCGTTGAAAAATTTGCAAATGTGCGGTCAATCACTGCAGTGCAACGTGCATTTCGGCTGGAATTGGGAGACAGAGGAAGTGGGGATGCACCATCTCGACTGACCTGGCGATATAGCCTGGCCATCGTGTAGTCCAGACTTGACAGCCCCAAATTTTTTTCTATGGGGGTACCTTAAAAGTAAGGTTTTCTCCGGAGCTATCAACAACTTAAACGAGTTAAAAAATCGCATTACTGACAAAATTGAAGCCATTCCCGAGGAAATGCTAGAACGAGTCACGGTAAACTTCTCTCAGCGTTTACAAGCATGCATTGCAGAAAACGGTGGTCATTTGAAAGATTTTATCTTTAAATAATAAATCCAAATGTATATACATTAATTTAGGATAAGAATTAAAGTGTATTATATTTTGTTTAAAACTATATTTTGTATTAAAAATGGTAACATTGTTATGCCGAACCCTGCTATGTATGTATTTGAGTTCTAATCTATTTTGCAGATATTTTTCCACTTTTAAATTTTAATCGAATAGTGTTTGAATTGACCTAAAAGTGAAAAAAATATCTGGAAAATAGAAAATTATCTAAAAAAAATGACCTAGGTTCCATAATGGTATTTTCTTGTTATTATGTATAGTTGCGAATTAATAAAGTTAGATCCTAAAGTAGTTTTATAAACACAAACCACCGCACTAAAAAATCAACCAATTGCTTTTGCTTTCTTCTTATACAGAACATGAATTTATCTCGTGGTTTTGTTTCGTATTCCATATTCTAACGAAGCCAGCAGAACCTATATCCATATCGATATCCATGCACTCGTTATTTTTATAGATTGTAAGGGAAACTGTTTGTATAGGAAATATGCATATGTTGTTGAGTTTTGCCAAGTCCAGTACCATGCATTCATAATCATTACAATACAATCGATGCTCTTGTATATATGCTACGATCGCGATGTATGCTATTATGTTGTACATGATCACGGATGCATACACTTAATTTTTTGTTTTAGTAGTAACTCTATTCTTGCTCAGTACGCGTATACCAGGCGACCGATATTAAACCGCTTTCGCACGAGGGTAGTGCTCTATTTACATTTTCTACAGATAAATATATTTTTTATAAATATTTAATATATAAATTATACGATATATTGCTTACGTCTATAAATACGCAGAATCTTATAGTCTCTGATAGTAAAGGATTTGCATTATGAATAACTGCATTACATGAGGAACAAACACGTTAAAAAGCAGCACAGATTTGATCATACGCATTTCATTTAATAATATGTGTGTGTATCTAGTTTGATATGAGAAAGCTAATCTACTAAAAAAAAAATGGCCGCCACAGTTTCGTTCTGCAGGATAAGAATGAGCATTTATGAAAAGAACTCAGAACGGGAATGAGAATCTCAGCGCATCCTTCTGGGAAAATCTTACTGATTTAAAAGACTTCAAGGTATTACTTGGGAGCAATAAAGCAAAAACCATGCTACATAGAAGTAAGTCAAAACAAAGTACGTGTTGTTGTGGGCTCTCTCACAGGGCACTGCTAACTTGGGGAACACATGACAATTCTAGGTTTGAAACATAATTGCGTTGACAGGTTTTGTGTGACGGAGGATGAAAATCTGGAACAGTTGATGTACAACTGCACGACTATCGCGGCAATTTTTGCCAGCCATTTCGGCAAAGCCGCATAGATGAGGAAGCAATATCCACCTTGAAACCAGCACAGCTGTTACAGATGCTTAGTCCCACCTAACTCTAACAGTCACTAGTAACATAGACAAACTATTGAAACTATCCAAACAAACCACTTTGTTATAATTCTTTTTATTGGAATCTAAGTTGCTTGGGAGGAACTTTGACACATGTTTCTATATTTACAAATTTTGAACACCTGTCGTTTGCTCTCGATATAGAATAATTATGCGCAATGGAACAATAATTAAGTAAAATAATAACATGAAGTTAGGTAAGATTGTTGATCCATTGTTGGTATACCTCGTATAATATTTTCCTTAGCGTTTACTCTATAGATGAACAACGGCTACATTTGCGATTTATTTATTCGAATCTCGAAAGAGTCCGGTATGGAATAATTATGGACTCGAGCGTCGTAAATTTTACCCAGCAGAAGGTCGTAAATACGATTATGTTCTCAATCTGTGTTGTGTAGTTTTCGCGGCCGGAATACAGCGCTGTGCGAAGCGCGAAAAGAAGAAAAAAAGGCAAAATCCCGGAGAGTTTCAATTAGGGTATCTTCTGCGAAAGGCAAACTTTATTTATTGCTGATCAGTGCGTGCATGTGTTACCATTAACGTAATGGCGATAATGACGCTGTTTATCTATTACGGGGTCACATATTAATTCGCGGTCATAAAGCGAATGTGATGGGAAACTTCGGAGGGAAATTTAAACGTTATTGCTTTCTGGATCGCGATGCGGCGAGAGTCTAGGTACTCACCTTAAGGTGGGTACGTTATTAAGTCATTTACGAAATGCCTATTTGCTTAGGACGTGTATTTATTTAAATTATCGATTTAGTGTCGATTAACTGTTGTAGTTTTGTGAAGTAGAACATTCAACGTTTTGTCCATACATGTATGTATGTCCCTGATAAAATCTTTGTATATGTGGAAAAATAAAATAATTGGAGTAGATCCGAAGAAGCTAAACATACACGCGATAAAATAAAAATATCTAACCAAATATACAACTACTAAACATGCTTTGTCGCCGTTAACAGTCATAATTTCAGAGTGATTATTTTTAGGTAACTCCACGTAATGACCAATCAATTGGTTCAAAAATATCCTACAATAATTTAGAACTCAATAAATTTAGTAACAACTTTCGCTCTGCAACACTTCATTCTTATGCGAAGAATTATGGGGTTTTTGCCGTGTATTAATCAAAACCTGTTCTGATCACTCACATCATTATGCTAGGTCAGTATGATTGGATACAATCCTGAAGTATCGTATGTATTTTGTATTGACTAGATCATTTATGTGAAGAACAGGCCCGTTAATTAATTACGCCATTTATCTACGCTATCTACGCCACTCGACAACTAAAAAATTGCAGTAGTAGCTTTGAGAAAGCAAATTTGCGGAAGAGGTTTATTACGTGACCCTATACAAGATGTCCCGTATCGTTATGTCCAAAATTTGTCAGCACATAATAGGTTTAACTCTAAGACCAAAAAATATGCCATGTTAAATCAATTACCCAACAAAAGATAGTTTAGGATTGCACGTGAAGCAGTTATTGAATACTAGCATCAGTTTCCAAGTCGAAGAATTGCTTATAAGAGATCATAGAAATACAGAGACAATTTCGAGAATGTGGATGACGTGGTCTTTTTGCCAAAAGACTAAATATTCCAGTAGATGCAGACGAAGAAGTACTCGATGCTATTACTAGAGACTCCAATTATCAGTGTATGTCAAAATAGCAGACAAATTGGAGTACCGCGAATGAGTCAATATGTGAAACCTATACAGGTGGACAATAGAAATTGCTAGAGCAATATATTCGTCTAACTTCCAGTCTGAATTTTCTGTGAACGTTTGGATTGGTCTAATTGATAATTGGATGATATGGGCCTTACACTATTTCAGCAAGATTAAATGCCGCCAATTACCTAGAGTTTATTATGGAAAAATTGATGCTTCCCTTAAACATAAGAAGACACATGTAATTTAAATGGACGGCAGACCAACACATTTCGGAAGTCCAGAACTATTTCAATAACAATTATCCTCAATGGATTAGTAGAAGAACTCTCGTTGTATGGCCACCTAGATGGCTAGATTATAATCCTTTGGATTTCTATTTTTGATGGCAAATAAAAAGCAGAATTATTGAAGCGTATTCAGCAAGCTGCTCAACAAATGAAAGATAACCCTCGTGAAATGAGGGCTTCTACAGTTTTCAGACATATTTAAACATCATTGACTTAGCGAGAAGCCAATGAAACAAACTGAGCATTGTTATGTTAAGAAGCAGGGTTATACACTACTTACAAAAGGCTATAATATGAAAACTACGGACAAGCGAAAACTTTATTTTTACTGGAGACAGATGTATGAAGTGGATTTGATATTAAAAGAATTCAATTCTTGCTTACCACTGAACCACCACCTTGAATGTAAATCAGAACCGGAAACTAGACATCGTCTAATGGAAAATACAATAATGCAAAAAGCGTTAAAAGTCAATAATCATGAGGCACGGATCAGATTCAGGAAACAGGCAAAGCAGATATAGCGGAGGAATTGATAAAACTCGAGAAAGAATACAATTGCTTGAAGAAATTAAGAGGATTACGTTTGAGTAAAAATAATTTGAGTATGTACACGTTCAAAAGTAACAAAAAGTGAGGAAGACCAGAAGGCATCACAAACTTTAAAAAAAGAAACACTATTTCATGTAGAAATATTTTGATTAGATGTGAATAATTTGTATTAATCATATTATGTATTCCATTCTAGTAAGCATTTTTCTGTGGTAAGTGTACCTACAGTGACTTCCCAAGTTATATTACTTATTGGCAGAAAGCTGTGCGTATATATATGCAGTTTCATGGCTTTGTTACAATACTGTTATGTAGCAACAGATGATAGGTGAAATGGAGTACCGACCAGCAAAAGCAAGGGTAGGTGTATCACTGTTTTATTTTGCAATAATTTATTATTGCAGCTGCGTTAAAGTAGTCTATGATACAGCACTACCTGATTGCACACGATACTCGAATTCTAAATGTGAATACCGATCAAAATGGTGAAGTTCTTAGTTACAATTCTTAAATAGAACAAAGGTTTGTGATAAGGAGGAAGTATTATGAAGCAGAAGTCGCCATAGCTTACAAAAATTATATGGCCGTCCTCAAATATTCGATAGTGTCTGAGAAGATTATAGAATTAGTTTTTATTGATGCGAATAATTTCCGGTGTAAAATATTAAATCCTCACCACTCTACTGGTTCCCAATTCTTAGTAGCGTAGAACCACCTGACATACGAAGATGTAATATACTCTTCTTATACATCAGGATCTGACCGAAGCTGGAAGACAACTCCAGAAGCCCCCTGTAAAGATTTCACATAACTTCTGAGACAGAATTAGAACGGCGCTGAAACCTGGCGAACGGACTGAAGAAGTAGTCAACCCTAGGTGGCACCCCTCTGCTTGAAAATCCGAACCGGCCAGCGGGCATTCACCTCCCAGGACAAATCTGGGCGGCATTAAACAGAATACGGACATGCCATGACAGATGCGGTTCTTCGCTGTACTTATGGAAGATGAGAACCGAGTTGTATGCGATTGTGGCGCTAGTAGATAAACAACGTCACTTCTGCGCCCACCAGTTTTTTGGGTTTTTTTTAATCGCTAATTAGAAAGTGATCTAATTAGCGATTAAAAACACCCAAGACACCGGTTGGCGCAGAAGTGACGTTGTTTACCTACTGGCGCTCAATAACAAATCATCCATTAAACTGCTACCAAATGTTCACTCAGGGCGTTTACTGGCACTGATTATCACTTCTTGAAGGCAATACCACAGACTATGAATATGGAACTATGATGGATGATTGCACTAAAAAACCTGTTTGTATACATAGAATGGCAATGTTCAATATGGTGTGCCTTAAATAAGCCAAATCGGTTCCAAGAAGGGTAAAAAAGTTGAGAACAGCATTGCTAATTCAAGCTAGAACTGCAATAATCCGCTTTCTTTTAGCACTACCAAAATTTGAAAGATTCTACATAGTGCATGATTACTTTCATGTAAGTCAATCAGAAGATTATATACCTACATACTAAATATTATACGTTTATAAAATGGTAAAGTGTCTTGTTAGAATGAAGAAGACCTAAACAAGAATAATAATAGCATTAAATTAATGTCGATTATTTATTAGTATTTTGTCCGTGATATATAAAAAATGACATTGAAAATACAATTAAATTGCTGCTGAAGTTATCCTGACCCGGCTTTGGACGTATATGGGAAATCCAATATTGTACTTTCGACATTCACCTATAATATACATGTGAACACGTATGCACAAAGAAATATCTCCCGGCAAAAATCGGACGCCTTGTTGAGGATTACATGCATGTGAGTCTTAATAACAATTAGAAATCGAGCTCTATTTATACATACGTATGCACATATGCACGAACGTACGATGTATGTACAATATGTAGACGTAATACGTGCCCTTACAATACATGAACACCTTCTCGTGCAGTCGGCTGTGATGGCATTTAGATTACAAAGAGCAAGCGAAATAGCATAATGAGATTTATTGTTAGGAACTTTATTAAATAACTCTACATGTTACGGGCATAAATGTCATAATAATAGGTTAATGTATGAGCTGCTCATTAGCCCGCTTTGATGTGTACGTCGCTTGTAAAGGACAGAATACCGAGTGAATTTGAGAATACTTGTTTAGTAAATTTAACTAATTGCTTGCATTATATTGGTATTTATATTTCTACTCATTTGACTTAAATACGTTTTGGCACAGTAAGATTGTGTGTTTGATTATATTACTTCTTAGTTTCCTAAGTTTCTTTATGTTTTGTTCTCAAGCTCTAAATCACGGTTGGTGATTTAGAGTGATTGAATAAATCCTGACGTGAAATACAGTGAAAGCTGCATTCGCGGACACCTCACATAAACGGACATCTCTCGTAACCGGACAAATTTTTTATACACAAGTACTTGGGTACGTTTTTTAGTACAAACTACTATCCGATAAACGGACGCTCTAATGGACAGACGCGGACACTATATTTCTACTAGGTATATACAATATACAGGGTGTATTTGAAATAAAAGTAAAGACTATGAAAAATGGAAAGATATTATTTTATTAAACTTAAATCCAAAATATTTTGCGCAAATTCCTTCCCAGGCGCGAGAAAAAAAATGACAAAGATATTTATAAAATATTCGTTGCGCCATTGTCGAATATTTTCGAACGAATATGTATATGTATGTAGCGGAGGGCAGGTGCAAAGATACGCGATATTTAACGTGTGCATTATTGAACTCTTCATTCAAAGCTATTAAAAAAACTGATACATCAGCGTTATCTTGTAGTTTTTATAACATCGCCAGCTGTTCTTGCATTAGATTGATCGCGGTGAAGATTCTCGATTCAATAGGCGGCGCATATTACAATTTATAAGGGAGATTTTAATTTTGGCATTCGCGTCGTAATTGAACAAAAATTTTTTGGATTTATATTCTACATAGTTGTATCTTACTATTCTTAATATTTTTTACTTTTATTTCAAATACACCCTGAATAGAACCTTGCCACATAATTAAAATCCTATTTTTATAGTAGGTAGTCCATAAGCTATGCGATGGCTAATACACCCTGTATATTTTGGGCAAAACATCTCTTATAAGCGAACACAAACCACTTTCTAAGTATATGATACCCAAATAGAATTGTAATAAAAGCGATGTTGCCAGTTACTGGTAAAACGGCTGGTTCTCGAGTATTCGAAAATCTTTAGTTAAAGAGCTACCAGCAAATTGGAAATACAATAGAACGGCATGGATACCGAGACACATTATGCTCGAATGGTTGCAGCAATTTGATAAGAAAATGAAACTTATTTTACTCTTAGCCAAAGCAACATCTCATCCCAGAGATTTGAATTTAACGAAGGTTAATATATTTTTTTTACCTGCAAACACAACTGCAGTATGTCAAACCTTGGATCAGGACAGAATCCCAAATTTCAAGGTCCATTACAGATCCTTTATTTTGAAGCACATATTATCACAAATGGATGAAGCCAATTCAACATCATAGCTCGCAAGCTGTATTAATGCACTTCAGATTTTCTACTTCATTACAGTTTCGTGAGACAAAATTGAAACAGAGACTGCTAAAAATTGCTTTCGTAAAGCAATATTTGTAATAGATAATTGCATCCTTTCAGAATTTGATGCCGAGGATGAACTACCAATTGTCAACAGTTCAAATCTACAACTCGGGATGGCGGAATTATCTGAGTAAGTAAGTGATTCAAAAGGCGAAGAGGACCAAGTGGAGGACCACCTTCCTGATTAAATAAAATCATATGATGGGGTACTGAAGCTAATTGCCCGTTTGAAACGCTTTGCAAGAGATGACTTTAGAGCATTTGGATATTTAACAAAATTATAAAGTCTTTTTGAAAATCATGAGTTGAAATGGAAGCAAGCAAAGTTCCAACAGGAGAATATTTATGAATTTTTTCAACTCATATGTCCAATTGTAAATAGGTGTAAGTACATATCTATGTTTATGCATGCATAAATAGGCAATATGTTTCTAAAGCTATTTAAACATATAAATTCGTAATAAAGGCCATATAATGATATGATTCTTCTATAAAAGCTAATTATTATAATTGAATTTACGGAATTACTGTTTTTTATTTGTTAGCTGTTGTTACCTGTTAAAAATGTACATCAAATATAGATTTTTTCCAGTTATCCCATAAGCCGACACCTCCAATAGCCCGACGAAACACTGAAGCTATGAGTGTCCGCTTATGAGAGCTTTCACTGTACTTGACTATGTATAGTCAAGCTTTAATTAATATACTTCTAAAACCTGCTCTATCCATCAGCCAACTAAAGAACAAAACAAGCATTTTTCTGAAACTGCATTTTTTTCTGATTCAATGCACATTTGTAGTGGTATATACCGTCGGATGTGAAATAGAGTCTGAAATACAGCAGTTTACCATCAAAACCGCAAACCATAGAAAGATGCTTTTCTTTTGTTGATATGTTTGTTAAACCCGAACGAGATCTATACATCGGAACTTTCCATGCATCTCTCTACACTACAACCTTACGCATCTACTTCCATATCCGAGAAGAATTTTATCCGATTTAAAAGTTACCAGATTTAGATAGTAATAATAACAATATTTGTCCAACAGGTAGACCCAATTACAGGACAAAATACAAAAACTTTGTTAAAACTAAATTATACAGGAGTTTATATAAAGAGAAGAGACAAACTACAACACGAAAGAGCCAAAATAGACTAATTAGATGTTATATATTGTACACATAAAACAAAAAGCAAAAAAGAAAAGAAAAAGGGCTTACAAAAAAAGAAAAAAATATATATTTGAAAAGCCTGCAAAGATATCCGCAAAGCATTTCTTCGCACTTCTACACATGATGCTCACTGGAGCTCTGACCAATGTGTTTGTTCTAGCAGCGGGTGGTAAGAAGCTAACAGTTGTTCTTGCCAATGTATGTGGTACAGAAATGGGTATCTTTGCCAGTAGATATGGACAGTCGATCTTACTATGCAGCAGTTTTGCTAAGGATAGAGCACTATGACATTCACGCCTATCAGCTACAGAATCAATCCGCAGTAGGTTCCGAAAATACTCCAAATTTGCACCTCGATCCGGGTAGGTACCACTCATTTTGTAACATACAAAGTTCAGGAATCTTCGTTGAATACGTTCTAGGTTAAATGAATGGCATGAGTAAATTGGAAACCAAATCAGGCTTCCATATTCTATTTTGCTCATAACAAAAGTAAAATATATTTTTTTAATTAACGTTATGTCAGTAACTTCCTGGCAAGTTCTTATTACGAAGCCCAGGGCTTTTGAGGCTGATTTAGATAGCTCATTGATGTGAGGAACAAAAGTAAGACTGGAATCAAATATGATACCCAAGTCGGTAACGAGCACTCTAGACATTAATGTTAAACCGCTTATGCTGTCGCCAGCAATAGTAGGTGTAGTTTTCCTGGTGTAGGTCACTGTACAGCATTTGGGAACACTAAGTTTAAGCCCATTCCCGTCGCACCAGGTAGCAATACAGTTCAGGTTCCGTTGCAGTAGTTCGACGTCATCATTACTCTGGATGGAGGAATAAATCTTCAAGTTATCAGCATACGCCAATGCAGGACAGCTTAATAATAATAACAAGTCGTTGATATACAAAATGAACAGTAATGGTCCAAGATTAGACCCTTGGCGAACACCCGATGACATAAAGATAAGATAGGGCGTGAACGTCTTGTCCTTCCGTTGACAGACGAACATACTAACCATTAACCCACTGAGCCTGGCATTAGAAAGATGCTTATACTGATTTGGGAACCAACACACTGTGAATGTGAGATTAACAAGACTACCGGTAGTTTGACAAAAGAAAGTCGTTAATGTATGTCCGATTTATTAAACGAGAGCTACGCTGTATCCTTACCCAAAAATCACGTAAAAGCTGGGAGCTGGAGATTAGGAAATCCCACTTCAGACTAAAATTTCAAAAGTAAGACAATCAAAAAGGCTACTTAGGAGTGACTTATGTCAAAACCATAGCCCAAAAGTTAAAAAAAAATTGAGGTTATTCAGAATAAATCTTATTGATTGCAGTGCGGAAAGCCAGGTTACGTCTGATCAAGCCACTATTAGTTTAATTCAATGTAATTTAAGGGATTCGGTTTAATTGTATTCTGTTTAATGCTGAATGTTTAAAGCTAGTAAATCTATGCGGACTTTAATGCAAATCTCGTACCATGAAAGCATTCCACGTATTTAATGTTTTCATAGACAATGTTAGGTATATTTTTAATATTCTATATTCGCGACTACAAGATGAATTGTTAACGTAGAAAATATGTCAGTAATTGGAGAAAGCTTATTGTACTTCAACGCCTTTATTGCTTAGGTAGACAAGTCATAATCATGTAAAGCTACTAGACATTGAATGAACGCAAACCAACATTATAAGGAAGAAAAAAAACTGTTTGTTGCCTATTATCCTTAGATTTTTTTGATTCACTTTCAAATCAATTTAAGCTGGTAGTTAATGTTTTCTTTGTACTTTGCAGTTTTACTTTATTGAAGAAAAGCAATTGCTTTTTCAATATAGTCTGTCAAAGGTTATGTCTGTTGCCAGGTTTCGATTTGTTTTTTCGATACTGAATCTAGTAATCGTGGAGGTTACTTATTTCGATCAATAAGTCTTACGTAAACGTTTCCTTCCCCACTACTTTTACATTAAATCGGTAAAGCTACTTGCCAATCTATTAATCACATGCACAGGCTAAATTATATAAACAAATGCAAAATGAGCTCATATTTGAAATCCTTACTTTAATCTGCATTTATAAATTCGGCAGTGGTTGGAATTCTAAAACAATAACAATAACATCCAATTACTTGACTACGCAATACAGCAGCGAGCACAGCATAGGATGCGCAAGACGACATAATCGCTAACCATCGGAAAGGCTAGTTTTTTTTAGAAAAAAATTGGTGGAAGTCTGTTTCTGCACAGGTTCTGTACGATAAAAAGCTTATGGCTTTTTTCCCAACATTGGAAAACTCCAAAATCGCGATAAAACCGCGATACTTCTTTCAAGGTGCAAACTAATAAGACGTCTATTCAATCTTTTTAAAATGGCCTTCTGAAAAGCTTTGGCTCCGCTAAGAGATGTCACCATCTCTCATCTATGGATTGTCCTCATAGACCTACGAGCAATTTTGGCTTATGGAAGTGCTTATTCGATCTCCCACCCACTTCGTATTTCTGAGGAGATACACAAATGGCTTGGAGATGCTGCACTCCAATGAAGGTACTTTTATAGATTCTCAATTGCTCTGTATTCGCTGCTAACCGGAGAAGTGCCCTGAGCTTGAAACTCAAGCTTCTTATGTACGTGAAGCTTCTCAGACTAATTCTTTCTAAGCAATTACATGAGGATGCTGCCCACTAAAACCATGCTTAACAGAATAGTTCTTGGTACGAGAACCCATTGGAAACAACATCTTAGGAGGTTAGACCTTAAGAAACCTCCACCACTTGAGCGAACTAGACGCATTTTAGAGAAGCACTAATAGCCACGCCAAGCTACATATTACTAGTCTGTCATTTCTGTACACTCTACTCCACTCCTCGTGCCAGCGGTAAGACAGCAACCCTCTTCAAGTGTTATGGTGGTAAAATCGGTGTTTTACTCAACCTCAGACAAACCTAAGACCTGAGGTATACCTTTCAACATTACTTTCTGTAAATAGAAGGTTCAACATTTAAATTGTATCGTTTTATATCCTTTTGCAGCTGTTTTGATCATCTGGCTTGAAGATCCGCGTTGACATTTGTAGGTGTTGGTAACTTTTTTTCATTAGAAATTGGATGTTACTTAGAGAATAAATAATAATTGAACATTAATTAAATTAATTTACTGAAATAACTGGTAATATATGTATGTATGTATGTATGTATACAAGCATCTAGTACGAATCACGTCATAAAAGCAATGGTTGGAGTAAAAGAGAATTCCTAGAAACTTTAGCTTTTGCTAAGTCTTCGAAAATTCAATACAACGTTCTATGAATTTATTCGAACGTAGAGTTGCGTTTTGATTTCTAATAGCTCACTGGTTTATTTGTAAACAAAAAGTAGATGCTAATAGTAAAATGAATGTGGATACAATTAGCGGGGAAGAGTTGAGTGAGTTATATGCACATTAAGACGAGTGAAATTCTTAATGTCTCCAAGCTATGATAATGTCCAGAAAAGGTAACTATATTATTAGATTAAAGGTTTCTTACTGAAGAGCATTTGAAGGCTAGCAATAGTACAGGAGATTAGGCTAGCATATCTAGATATTTTCTTACACGTATATATATACATACATACATTTGTACATATAAACATTGTACTGCAATTATAAACATGTTTAACATCTAATATTATTTACCAAAACTCATTTTATATACCGAGTCCCTGTTATTTGCTTCCAATTTATAGACGTATTAAATATTTATACTACACAGCAAGCTTACGGAATCACTTCCGAATCGAGCGACGGTCTCGGTAATAAATTTAAACGACTACATCGTGACAATACCGCTTTTATCCTTGATGTGTGGTTGCATAACGCTTGTAAACAAATTTCGCCTTCAATTAGAGCGTCACTTTATTAAGTAAACCTATCATCATCACCCGTTTACGAAGAAGTGTCAAAGGTCAAACAAAGTTTGAAAGGTATTCCACCGATGCACGTATAGTGTACACATAAAGTTTATTCAGACTATTTCCTCTGGGGGCATTGTTAAATTTAAGACAAAACACGTATTACGTAGTTTTCTTTCTATAATTATGTGTGGACGTGTCCTATCACGTTCTTGTATTTTTTTAACGGAGCATACGTATGGGTGTAAAACGTATAAAGTTTAGTATGTGAAAAAGGTGAGGCTGGTAATGCATTATATCTTGCACAAGCGTATCTCTGTAAGGTAGATGGTAGTAATTTCTGAACAGTAATTTGTAAATATTTTAGCACGAAACAGAGCTTTACTTTGATCGTTTACATCAAGAACAATAATTTTTTATTGCTCTTTGTTTACTCTTAAGAAGGAAATAAAAAAAACGATATTTTTATTAACTAGGAAAAAAACATTCAAGAAGCACACGTAATTCATATAAATCTGCTCTTCTTGCAGATATTCAAAGGAAGTTAAACATTCAGCAATGGAAACTCATGAATTTCTATTTATGCTAGAATATGCTCAGCAACAAAATCCAAATCGAAGATCATTTGAAGACGCCATGTGTCTAGTTAAATTATCTTTTACTATTAGATTGATGCTGTGATATAATGAATAATTACAACGGCCATATGAAATATCATCAAATCTGTCTCATTATTTGTTTCCAAAATTCAGGGCAATCTACACGGGTTGTGTCAGCATTTCGAAAAAATAGAAAAAATTAGTGTGGTTATTATTGTGTACTAAGGGTTTGCACATCTCTTTTACCAACGATTACATGGTCTGATGTGGTCTAATCGGGTGTGATTGAAGATCCTACAGTACGAAATGATGCCGTTTATTATAAAAGAAACATCGAACAGCATTTAATAAACTCAGCTAACAAATCCATTGGGATCTCCAATCGTGATAGCGAGTCAGCCTACTGAGCTGGAATCAACCACATTTAATCCACTCGTTACAATAAGAAGACTCTATTAATGGACGAAGGTCAAGTTTGCAACTAACAGCTTATTCCTATCTACACAATATAGAAGCATCATCTTTACTACCATTAACTTCATACATAGTAAAGACTGCAGTGGTAGACCGACAAAACAGTACAAAATGTTCAAGACTTGACCGGCAAAATCACAATAGTTTGTATTCCTTCGAAGGCCATGTCGCATCAGTTGCAATGAGGAATTATCTAGAATTGAAACTGTTGGCATAGGAGAAAAAGATAACATAATCTAAAGTAAATGAGTATTTTCTATAACAACCAACTATAGATTCCAAAAATCACCATCTAGTTATTTAAAGCTGGATATAACATGTTTTAGACCAACCACATTTCAGCTTACTTCATAACGAACGAGGAGCGTAAAAAGCTCTGGAAACGGATCTTCTTCCTCGTTTCTCTGATTTTATGTATTTTTAATTATTACGTTATCGATTTTATATTATTTTCCTTCTGCCGTCCCCCTTAATCGTTATAATTGCTTTCAAGGTTCGTTCCTATAAATTTCATGTACTTAGTTAGTTGCGTTCTCTTCTCTTTTACACGGAAGCAGCGGTTGGCTGCGTTTATTTAAGAAGAATTATTTTTCCCGTCCTTTTGCTGTACTCGCTTCGAATTTACCCAGGATGCGGTGCGACGCGGACGGGAGCTACACGTTTCTTGCCACGCTTGGTTTCGTGGGTGTTACAAATAATTATCAGCGCTTAAAAATGCCAATGCAAAATTCATCGATTTTACTAAGATCTGTCACGCGTAAATACAAACTGCTTTAATGCAAACCTCGAAATAATTGTGTAAACGACAAATGCATTGTTGTGACAGTTATGTGGGCATATGATAGAAATCTGATTTGTTTTCAATAGATAAATGATTGCGGTTAATGGTAGCCTAAAGTCATACATTTTAACACAACAGGAAATTTTCTCTTATGAGAGAATGTGACTGGGGATTGCTTACTAAAACGAAATATTCAGGATTATTGACAAATGATACTGGATTGGTGAATAAATGTATTGCTTATTTATGGTGACTACTTATTACTGATTAATAATTTTAGTGAAAAATGCTTTGATTCTTGCGCGGGATCTATTTGAGTGGCATACGAGTTCCCACAAAATTGGCTAGATTATAAATTCTAGTGTATATGTACATACATTCACGAGAAGTATTTCACTATTTCCGCATACATTGATAAAATTAATGTGGAATTGATTTGTAGTTTTAAGTTCATGTATAAACTAAACTGATTATAGTTTTTGTTTTTCATTAAAAACATAAATAGTATTAAAATGTTTAGTATAGTCACGTATACATAGATGGGAGTGGTTTTTTCAGCGAGTAGATTGGAATTAGTCGTGAACAGAAAACATGTACATAGGACGTACTTTACGAACACGTACATCGAAACAGTGATTGTTCATTAAAAGTAGTGGTAATTCGGATTACTTATTCTCTTCTCTCTCTCTCTCTCTCTCTCTCTCTTTCAATTAAGCGTTATAATTATTATGCTTTATTTATTGTATATTTTTAAATAATATTACACGATTGTGATAATATAGTCAATTACATTAGAAGTGTTACACTCAGCAGAAGTAATTTGTGCAACTTGATTTCATATAATTAATATATGTGTTTGACGACTGCGTAGCTAAGTACACGCCTGTACACATCTAGGTATCGAAAAAATGGGATGGTCGATATCTACTCGTTCCAAGCAACTTGAACTTCGTTAATTAACTGCGGCAAAGTTTGTGGAGGATGGTGTAAAGTGGACAATCTCCTCCCTGTGATATTCCACACATCTTCGAAGGGGGTTAAATCCGGGTAACGGGGTGGCTAGAGCAAAACATTAACGCCTGCTTCTTTGAGTCTGTAGTTCGACGAGAAATATGGGAAGGTGCATTGTCTTGCTGAAGAAGGAAGTGTGCCATCTAGATAAGGTAGTAAAGTGGTTTGTAGGACATTATCAGCATAAAGCGCAACTGTCATACTGCATCGAATAAACAGAAGTAGTTTTCGACTACCATAAGCAATAACCCCTCAAACCATTACTCCAACAGTCCTGTCTACATGCCTCTTAACAGCAAACCCAATTTCGAGTCGCCTTTCACGCTGGTGTCGTACCCTTCTACGGCTATCGTGCATACCTAGATAGAATCGCGATTCGTTGCTGAAGACGACATTATGCCATTCTGCTTCCCAATGCTGCTATTCTCAGTGGTCCCCAGTCAAAGGAAACACTATTGGTGGACGGTATGAAAAAAGTCCAGAGGCTCGAAAGCGAAGACATAGTGTTGCATAGTTACAGGGTTACCTTCTTCTCCAAACCAGTGGTCAGCAAAACGGTGTAGCAAAACGGTCTCGTAGAGCTAGTTTTCTGAAGCGCCTATATTGACGCTCTGTGTACGCCACGGTTGACTAGTTGGTCTTCTTCGTACTCACCTACCTTCTTCAGTCCTTACACGTCACACACGCTTTACCTTCATTGCAGTACAATTAACACGACGGCCAATTTCGCGATAGGACAAACCAACATCTCGATAGTCAACAATTCTACGCCTGTCGAAGTCACTAAGACGGTGATAACTTTGACGTCTTCGAACTCTATGTAGACGAACAGCCAATAACTAAAGTTTTCTATATTAGTCAATTCTCGTTAACATGAATCTCTTCGCAGAAGAGAAAGAGATATTTTCCTTCTTGCAAAAAAGTATCAATGATAAAAGGTTGAAATTCTTATCGTATCCTGCTTTCAATATAGTAATTTTGATGCCAAAAAGTAAGGTTAGACATATTACTCCTTCTGGGTGTAACACTTCTAATGTCACTGGGTATATGTGATAGATGCAATATGTAATTCTGTAACTATATAGCTTTGACTACAGTATTTAAATGGATCTGTCGAGTGGGTTTCCTATTCAAGCCATAGGCATTTATGTCATTGATGGATCCATTTAATTTGTAATTCAGCTTGTCGTTATCAACTGCTGGAACTGCATTATTGCATAATAGTATTGAGCCTAGCACCCCATGTTGAGGTATGTAGGTACATATATCTGTTCCAGTCTTAAATATGGGTCCTGTTCTTTTGCTACTGGAGCCTAGGTACTATATCACATCAAATTCAGTGCCTAATAATTGCTGTACACAGCAGATTCAAGACTGTTATTAGTTTTTGCTTTGAGTATAAACGTTCAATTGTCTAAAGGAGTACTAAGTTCGGCGGAAGTTAATTAGTGTCTTTCAGCTTCTGGGAATATATTTAATATAATTTTTCATGTTGAGTCGCTCATACATTCTGTCGCACCCAGAGGCGATACGCTAAAATAGCTTCAAAATTCCAATGTTATTTTCCTAAAACAAAGTTTTATTTGTTTCTTCTTCATACAGATTACTTTTCCGAAAACTAAATTAGATAATTATAAAATAATTTAAATAAATACGTAATTAAGTTGTTAAAATTATCAGAACAAGGATAACCAGCGAAATGAATTTGATGTTATTGGCAAATTAGTTATATGATCAACTCTTCATTTTGTGTTATGAGAGGTTTGAATAATGTAAAAAAACTATTGTGCGATCTTATCACTTTTGACTTACCCTGATGTGTAGCTGCTGATCTGTTCTTCATGAATGCATAATCTAGAATTAAAGAAACATTATTAGACACACATTTAGAATGTATTGATGGTATAATTGGAGCAGATAGTCCAAAAACTAGCATATTAAGAATATATCAATTCTATTTTGTATTCAAAGGAATCATCTTCTCCGAAGCAATACTATTGACACAAAAAAATACTTAACTCTATATAATTGTTGAATTAATATTTATAAGCAGATTTTGTATGATTTTTTTAAAGGTTTTAATCCATCCATTAGTAGTTTTCCATATGTATTGAATTTTTGAGCAATAATTTGATGAACATTTAAACGTGCACTTACTTTGACTACATTTGTTTTCCAAATATTTTTGCTCACTTTTAGATCAAATTAAACTCATTACATCAATCTATTTACAATTAATTAATTGTATATACGCTCTGGAATAAATTGATCTTTAATTCAATAGCGTATACTTTGATTTAAAGTGGAAAACATATCTGGAAAACACGTAGAAAAAGATCGATATTTTGCTTAAAGTCTTCAAGCACTTTTAGTCGAATATGTTCAATTATGGATCACAATAACGATGAAAATACAGTCTGAAGACGACTCGTATCAAGTGTATTCATAAAATTTCTCGAACCAAATTGAAACGTTAAGATATTGTTGACAACGGCTACAGAATTGCGAAAATCAAAACAATAAAGTCTTGCTTTCATTCTACATTTTTTTATTATTTTAAAGACTTAAACTATTAATATTAAAGACTTATACTTAGAACTATTTTGTGATGAAGCATATTTTCACCTGAAACAATTAAAGCAACATTTTGCTTAATCCTTTAACTACCATCTTCCCAATATCGCCAAATCTGGGTATGTTCAAATACCACTACTAGAAATAATAGATGTATGGTAGCAAGTTTAGAAAAAAATGCCAACTAGGGTAAAAGTACCAGTTGCGGCCACATTAAGCAAAACGTGAACTTCTTTTAAAGATAAATTTTATGATTATCTAGCTACCTTTTACGAATACCGATCTTAAACTGGTCCTGGGCCTCTGCATTTATTAAACAATATAAAACATTCATAAAAGTACTGCAAAAGACAAGAATAGAAGATAGTGAGTTAAACGGTTTTTACCATTTCCTGCCAGAAAACCACCAATTCAGGCTACTCTTGTCACCACTTGAGGCCATATGTAATTTTGAAGTTGAACAAAATGCATAAACATCAAAATAATAAATGTTTATTACAAACATTAATAACTTGATTCACTGATAACAAAATATATAAATAAATTCAGTTAAGTATAAACCAAAATAAAAAAACAATATGGAATAAAATAAAAAGCAAATAAAAATATAAGAAACCAAAATTTATGTCGCTTAAAACTATTCCATTACTGGTACCGCAAAGACACTTCTAGAATTAACCTTGGCTTATTAATAATTTGAACTATTTCATTGTTTTTCTAGGTAATTTCATCTTTTTGATATGGCCATTTCCAATTATTAAGAGCTTTTGTCATTGTACTGATAGTATATTCTTCAGCACATATTTCTTAATTTTTTCCAGGATAAAGATTGTGCTCAAACTTTACGATAACGTATAAATTTTCAGTTAATTCCGTATCTATTATATCGTCCACAGTATCATTTTCCAATTTTTTCCTCGGTCACGTGCCTTACTAATATACTCAGAACGTTTTACAGAAAATACATTAATTGTTAACTGTTGTAACTATTTTGCCAATAAATAAACAATTTACTCACCCATTTCCTTAACAAACTTCTTAAGAAATCGTATCGTTCCGGTCACCAAAGTTATATCGCTGCTATGTACATAGACTAGTAGCACCACTTAGCGAAAAATTGTTTAGTTATTACTCAAATATTTCTAATTTAACAGTTAAAGTTTATGATTGACTTTCATCAACATTGTTTGCTTACAGAATTAATAAATAGCTAGTAGTGGCCGCAAATGGTGAGATGGCCGCAACCGGTACTTTTACCCTACCTCATCTTTCCGAAAATAATGGCCAATGACCGCCCTTGTTACCCAACCTTACACTATCTGGTAGACTCAAATTGTATCTCCTTTTTTTGGACGTAATGCTTCCTGAACGTCGTGTCCGTTGTATTGAAAAATTTGGCAAACCAGAGATTACTTTCAGTCTAAGTTCCAACACCGTCCCGGTTTTACCATGAACCAAAAAATGTTTAGAAACTATATACGCATTTACGAACGCTCTATGTCGGCCCAAAGCAGTGGATGCCAACACTTTCTGGATCTTTAATCGGTTATGTATATGGCATGAGGCTGATCGTGATGATCAACAGGGCACACAAAACGATTGTAATTCGGTATGACATTTGATGCAGATATTTTCGTTTTGGTAAACATGTGGTATTTGTAAGTACCGTTGGAAGTATGAATGACCTTTGTTCTTACATGTGTATGATAGTTAAAGGTTATCATCAATATGTTCGGAGCAAGAGTTTATGTAGAGCTGTAGAAGTAGTAAAGAATGTTGGTGATTTTATGAGAAAGTATAAAATGAGTACACTTAACAGAAAAAATATAAACAATGCCAATATTTTGCCGTTATTATATATTACGGTGATAATCATATGGTCATTTAGAAAGCCATAATAATATATTTAACACTATTTTAGCTTACAAGAAAACATGCACCTTTTTGCAAATTTCCACAATTTACCAAGATAATTCTTTCAGCAATTTTATACTTATTGTATTAGCATCACTACTATAACATTTGCGTTAACCGCAAGATTACATCTAAGATTCCCCCTACATCTATTGAATGTATACACCTACATGGTTAACAACAACAATACGACTGATACAAAGAGAATATCTAGTGCGAAAATTCCAAATGTACCAACGGCGTATATACAGTTATTTTAAATAAACATGGAGAAAGTCAATTTAAATAAGTTGGTACAATTTTCGAAACCATTCATAGCGCTTACATATATACCACTAACAACTTCCTATTCATTCTTAATAAAAACCTAAATTATAAATTGAAATGTCTTAATTCTATTCTTACATGAAAGAAGGCCTCGTAAATAAAACACGAAAGGAAACTCAAATCAAACCTCCTTTAATTAGTAATGTATATCGGCTATAAAAGATTCAGACGTTATGTGAATCACATACGTCCGATTTAAAACTGTATCCATCATTAATACGCCCGTTGCAGACGATGAAAAGAAGTAAGTCTGTAGAACGGCTCTGTTTCACATAATACATATTTATGAACTTATTTTTCCTTCAATCAATAATTTGTCAGGTAGCAATTAGTAATGGATATTCACCAATAATATGAATGGGAAAGGATAAATTATTGAAACGTAAACGAGTATATTTTCAGTAATAATTTTGACCATAATTGCGGAGTCATATTTAGACAAACGTAAGGCATGTTAAATTTGTAATTTATGTATGGAGCAAATGATAAACGATACTTATGTTTTTTAGAATAGATGCTATTATTTTGAACGATGTATAGCAGGATATACCAAAGCTGTGTAAATAATAATTTCGAATGGCTTGACTGACTTTTGCGATTTGTCTTATTCGAGGACCCGTGTTATGTGGTACTCATTCTAGTTACGCAACGATTAGGTTTATTTTGTAAATAATTTTTGAGCTGCAATTTCGGGAATACATATAGTGCGTATTTATGTATAGTGCTGGAAAATGATTATTATAGAGTTCTGCAGAACCAGTGTGTACTACTATTTGCAATTACTAGCAGAAAGTTGATTAAATAACCAAATATAGAAAGAAACCAAGTTATACTACCTATTTTGTTAGTTGCCGATAAAATTAAAGTTTTACCACTATATCTCTAAATGACAAAAACTGTCATTATTACATTTTAATGACTGCAATTCTTTTCGAAAAACACGATATTTCTGGGAGACTATATGCTAACGCAGAATTGTTTATATTTTTTCTCATATTTATGTTTATGTACATACCTACATACATAAATACATGCATACAGTGCAAGAGGTAGTGAATGCAAGTTACCGACATATTCTGCAAATGACCGTGGGAACACCTGTATGCTACTAATGTAAAGTTACTTTCGTACTTCATTTCCCACTTTACGTACTTGTTCGAATCAGTAGAGAATTTTGTATCCGTAAATATCTTACATATGGTGCATATTGAACAGATTTGCCAAGTTATTAGATTTAACCAGTAAGTAACAGCAATTGTTGAATTTGCGTTATTAGTTTTTGATAAATTAAGTCCTTATCTTAATACTGTTTGTTTTATTGTAGATATTTATTTGCTGGTTATTTGAATATAATAAATTGATGGCTTCGCCAAGAATGGTATGGAATCCTGGTTCACTAGACCAGTACCATTACGTAGTTTAGCTTAAACCAACGTGGTAGTTCAAATTTAAGGGTAGAAAATCAAAAAAAAATCACTAGGTTAACAATGCAAAAGTAAAACACTCAACAAGATTTATTTCATTTTTATCTATTATTGTGAAATTCTTACAGGACCTCAACAAGATGGACCTCAGCAAGATTGTCGCGGTGTTAGTATTCAGAAAAAGGCACCATTCTCTGTGCTTTATTCCATGCTAAGTTGGATTTGGAAAGCCCAAAGAAAGGTTCATCTCTAATCAAATGCATACTGGCTTGCCAGTTCATCTCTCTTACTAGTCTGGTTAACATTAGAATGTCTCGCTCCCCATATCAAATATACTCTTCTATTTTGGCCGGCTCTGCAACATTGTCGCTGATGTTCTCAGACCAGTATAAACTCAAACTTAAATTAAATTAATGCTTTTGAAACCGCATGGCTATTGTTACAGATATAGATGTTTGCTCCTTTCATGCTTGTGCTTAAGCAATCTCATCTAGTTTAACTTAGAAGATCGTTAGCGATAACCGGACAACCAAATAAGTTATCCTCTTGTTTACTAGAACGTTGACTTTTTTTAAAATTATCTGTAAGTGGCTGTTTTTCTTGAAAAAATTAATTCAGTAGCTAACATATTACTAACCATTTCTATACATTTATTTCAATATAGAGTCTTCCCAATTTTAGTTAAATTTGTTAATGAACTCGTTTATCGTTTGAATGTTTAGACAAGCAGCATTTGCAATTATATTATATAAAACAATGTATTGATAGTTATAAAAGTTAATTTATTTTCTAATTTATTTATATTTTATCATAGAACTTATCATTAATTATTTTTATACAATATCTATCTAATTTGAATATTTTTCTATACTCCAAAATAATTGACAATTTATAATAGTATATCCTATGATAAATAACATAATTCTTATAATAAGATTCATATTATTCCTAATACATCAAATAATATTCTTGAATATTTTCAAAACATTAAACTGATCTACTCGTATATTTCTTTTCTGCATTTGTCGAAACTATTACATCAAGTAGATGTCGACTAGATAGCAAAAAATGCTAAGTTGGTTTTTGTCGAAGTGTTTATAGTTTCTTCGCTCAAATCTATTCAAGGGACGCAGTTTGAATTTGTACTTACATATACTGGTGCGGGTTATGTATTATTATTAAATATATTGCGTGTGTGTGTTCCACAAAATTTTCATGTTTGATTATGTTTAAATTATAAACAGTGAAAACATGAAATGTGAAATTAAAAAAGTATATGCTCATTAGAGTTACAGTAGTTGCATATGTCAATAGCCACAATTTTATATTTAACGGGTAAGCCCCCTTGCTGTTATTGCCTTTATACTTCTTAAAATTATACCCCTTTGTTGCTTTTTTGATAATAAGTCTTGTTTACAATAAAAATGTTAATAAATTCTATTGGTCTTGGCGCCATTAATAAGCCGGCGCAATATGGTATAAAAACTAGCACAGTTGATTTTTTTAGTGCAACCTATATATCTTTACATTATTGACATATAACTAACATAATAAATAATAAATAAAATGCTTGTGAACATTGCGCAATCTTGTGCAACATATTGTTAATTCAACTTAAATGTCGATATTTTGGAAATATAGTTATCGGTCCATTCTTCTTTTGACAATCCCCTAAATTGTAGCATTATAAAAAATATTACTAAATACTTTACCAATACTACATGAAATTGTATTGGAATTTACTGAGCTGCTGCAAGGACGCCTTTATATAATATGGTAACCGGGAGTAAGGATATTCGAACAATGTGTCCAATAAGTTGATTACTAGGTCTGACTTTTTGTTTGTTTTTTTCTTTAGCCTGCTATAACAGACATCGTTTACATAATAGCTTCATAACCGTAAAAACCGTAAAAAAATGTGAAGTAACTTACAAAAAAATGACTGACGATGTGACGTAGTTTCCATAGAAAAAAATATAAACAAATTGTTTAAATTAAAATTATTTATTAATAAAAACCCAAACAGGTACATAATAATAATTTTGTAGTACGTCTTGTGTGTCGTCCTATTTTAAAATTAATTTTACACAATGTTTTCTAGTAATACCGATACATAAAAGAACAAGGTTCCATTAAAAAAAATGTGATAGAAGCGTTTGAAATTCAAAAAATGTGACGTCTTTAAAAGTGATAGGTATCAACTAAACCTATTTTTAGTTAAGCAACATATTTCGTAAAGAAATCCCATTATTCTTTTATAAAGAAATTTGATATTTGTCAGTGATTAATATTGACTGTAGCTAATAGATTTTCCAGCTACTTGAACATTATTTATTATAACATTTTGTTCTTCCAATATGGTATCCCTTTTGAATTTACATTCGCTCATAGAGCTTATTTTTTCGCTTAACATGATGTTGTTACCTTTGTTTTATCAGAATGTAGCTTTCTAATAGGTACCTATAATTATGGATAATATACATGCGGTCTGTTTCCAAATAAGTGCGAAAGTTTTTAAAGAAACATTCCAAAAATTAAAAGGGGCCTCTCAAGTAAACAGACTCCTTGGGCTTGTCCTTGACAAGTTGCACGCTTCCAAATACGGTGTTTGGTTGATTTGATTGATTTTTTCTGAGAAAGGCTGAAGAGTTAAAGAAATAGCCTTTTGTGGACATGTTCTACCAATAAATAAGCTACCTATAGTTTTTTTCTCAATTTAGTTGCGATCTTTTAAATGAGTGAAATATGCAACCCCTATTCGTTTTTTCTTTTACTAGAACTTAAATTAAATTTCTTGATTTAAAAATATTCCTTGAAAAGAATGATTTAGTACTAAACTTTTTTAATCCTTGCATTTTTTCCTTAAAAGCAATAGTTTCTTAATAAAAAAATTAAATACGATATCATGCTTGGACGTATCTTCTGTGAATGAAATCGAAAAACTAAAGAGACTGAAAAATCATAATATTTATTCCTTGTCAAAATTAAAGGGGATCTTTCATGTAAAGAAAAGCTCTTAGGCTTGTCCTTGAAAAGTTATACGCTTCCAACAATGAGAATAAAAATTTCTTGGTTTTTTTCTTAAAATTGCTGAAGAATTAAAGAAATGGCTTTTTGTGTGCGTGTTGTACCACCTACGAACCTGTGAATATTATGATTATTCAGCCACCTACTGTTGCATTTAATTTTTTTATTAAGAAACTATTGCCTTTACGAAAAAGAATTAAGTTTAGTACTAAATCAATCTTTCCAACGGATATTTTTAAATAAAGAAATTTTATTTGGTTAAAAAAGGGAACAGGGGTTGCATGTTTTATTCGATTAGAAGATCACAACAAAATTTTAAAAAAATCTTCATAAATAGCCTATTTATTGATACAATACGCCCCTAAAAGGCCAATTCTTTAACTCTTCAGCAATCTTCAGAAAAAAATAAAAACATTTTTTTTTCTCATTTTTGGAAGCCTGTAACTTTTCAAGGACAAGCCTAAGAGCTTTTGTTTACTCGAGAGACCCCCTTTCATTTATGACAAGGAATCACTCTTCAAAAACTATCGCAGTTATTTGGAAACACCTAGTAGTAATCATATACAGGATTTGTGCAATTGTGCTAAAGTCTATCTGGTGTTAGAACTATAGTCCCTTTAGTCAAATTGAAATTGTGTGGAAACAAAAATCAAACGTTGACTCTGGTTTTATTTCTTATGGGTGTATTCTATATTTGTAATTATAGCGAATATCTTGAAAGCAATATTACATTTATTTGCCATTTTAAAGTGCTAAGTTTTACAAATGCGCTAGCAATGTTAAGATTTAATACGACAAAAGTTAACCCTTATATTTCTGTAAAACATCTCAGTTAAGCTTCTACTAAAGGTGGAGTATTTTTTTTTTAAATAAGCTGTTGGATTCCTGATGTTGAATGGCGTCATTCTGGAATTGGAGCTAGGAGGAATATGTTGAAGGTAAATCTGTTAAGAAATATATTTGTTATATATTGAATTGCTTGTTTTGTTACAGTTCCGCTTCACTTCAACCCAAGGTCAGTGGCTTAATTTCAATTCTGCTTTAGATTATGTTTTGAGTTACTTTTAAGCAGAGCACCAATTTTTAACATTGTATTAAATTTTATGTCACTAATAAATGTTAAGTGCTTTTGTGTCTTGGATGTGGAACGATACTTTTCAGGTGTTGCTATGCTATCTTTGAAAGTGATAGGTAAATATTAAAGATAGTATTTGAAATATTTTACTAATATATTTTTTATTAATGCAGATGATTACCCATTGGAGTTTCTGCACTACAATGAATCTTTCCACGAATAAGGATTACCTGTTCAAGGAATCACCAAGGACAATAACACTCAAGGTATCACTTTCAATGAAGTTGCTCGTAGTGTCCGTTGTTCTAATCTGCACATGTTTGTTACAGATCATCGCCTCTTGCTCTAAGGTAGGTGCATCTTTTGTTTCACTGAATTCGCGGAATATTCTCATTTAGACCCAATTTAGTTTTTAAATTGGTTCCGGTAGTATCAACATTTATTATAATTTTAAGAAAATAAATAGTTTGTGCAAGGATAATCGCAGTAAACTACAGACTTACCAGTTGTATAATTTTGACAATTGTTATACGACTAGCATTGTTTGACATCGTACTGACATGCAGACATGACTAAATTATCAAATAATTTTTCGGCCGCTTTCCACAATTCTGTAAGAGCAATTTGAACTTTTTGCTGATCAGTCTTTTCTATCGATTTCTATCTATTCCAACCATTTGCTAACAATATTTGCTCGATGTGGATCAGCACTATCATCCCTGTAGATGAATTGCTTTTTGTGTGTTATGTTGAAGCATTTCATTATTTAATCCAATTAGAAGGTCATTTTGCTGTCTTGATTCAATTTGTTCTGCTTGTTATGCTATTGGCTAATGATGTTTAAACTTCTTAAATTTTAAAATATTTACCAAATAAGTGGAAACGTAAGAAAATCAGGAGAGCGTAATAGCCAACGGTTTCACTAAATTATTAGTTATAGAATTTATTCCAAGGGCATAGATTCATCATGATTTGTGTGTAATGTTTTCCTATGGAAAGGGTATAACTAAAAAATATTGCACAAACTATGCGACTTCTCAATATTAACAGACATACTTGTCAGACAAGTTAATAAAAATTTGTAATGGGAAAGCAAGCATTTGCACAAAAACAGAATGAACAGTTGAATAATTTTTGGCGGTACACTTTTATCCTTACCATATGCACTTCGCCGCAAAATTAAGGGGGTAATAGATGAAATGTAATACATACATTATGATAAGTACTTGTAAAAATAGAATTTTATTGCTTGATATATAAACAAAGGAAGACCAACTTTTAGATTATTTATTTCATTAATTCGTAAACTAATTTCAACAATTTAATGTAAACAAGGAACTATCACATTGACAAATAAATGTAACAATAAAACTTAGTAACGGGGGTGACCACCCCTCTCTCTTATGCAATCCCTCCTTCTTTCTGGCATACTTCGAATTAGTGAAGCAATCTTTTCTTGAGGAACTGCTGCCCAAATTTCTTGCAATCTTATTGACAGATCTTGTAATCGCCTAGCAGGATGTTCCCTAGCCTTAATCTATCCCCCAAAATTTTCCCAGACATGCTCAATGGGGTTAAGATCTGGTCAAATTCTGGCCCGTGTAGAGCACCAAACGGTACAACAATTAGAACTATCACATCATCCCGATATTTTATGGCAGCCATTGTTCCCCTATTTATGACATAAATGTTTGTACGATCATCAAGCATTATGCCACCCCACACCATAACTGATCCACCACCAAACGTTTCCTTTTCTCAAATAGCACACAATATTTCACCTTGTCTTTTCCACACTCTATCATGGCGGTCATTAGTTGAATGGGAGTGCACTTTGCAAATTGTAATCGAGTTCTTCGGTGAGCAGCCGTTAACACTGCCCAGCAGCAGGTCGGTGCGCAGACCAGCATCAGCCTACCTTCCTCGAACGGTCTCTACGCTTACTGCGACAGCAGTTGCATTCTGGAGGTCATCTGTTAATGCCTTCGCAGTACAAAATCGCCTTCGTTAAGCATTAATCCTCAATAATCGGCCTTCTACGATCGTTGTCTTGCGTTTTCTACCTTGGCCTGACCGTCTGCGGTAGCTCTCTTAATATCTTCGCCAAGCTCTACTAATGACAGATTGTATAACACCCAGTCTTCGGCCAACCTTTTGCAAAGGGTACTGTTCTTCGATAAGGGTTACAAATTCTACAACTTCAACTTCCGATATGATGATGTTGCTTGTTATCCTTCATGGCGTGTAGTTTTAATGACTTTAAAAAGGTTTTTATTAGATATTATCTTAATCAAAATTGACACCTTCATAATAATTTCAATAAATTGATGTTTTCAAGAAAATATGAACTCCTTAGAAAGGAGATTTGTACAAAAAACCAAAAGAATAAATGGCAAAAAGAATTCTTCATTAATTTAGCAAAAAAATTAGTTTATTTTAAAAAATTTTCATTATCCCTTAATTTTCCATTCTTCATTTCCAATTCTAGTTTAGCAATGCATTACCGTTAAAGGTTTTCAATCAATACATCTTAAATCATAGATCCTGTTATAGCAATAAGCCTAATTCTACTAGAAGGTATGTAGCAGGGATTGATTAGTATTATTTACCTATACCAGCTCTTTACATTAATATCATCTAACTAAAGCAACTGCTAAACTGACACATCATGAATAGAAACAATATTCAGCGAAAATAGCGGGCAACATTCTCGACAAGATACTGGACGTGCTAATAACAGGTTCAACTGTAATTGTAATTGTTTAATAATGACTTGCCAATAATAATGGTTAGTTATCAATACACATTGTGATACCCCCGAGCATGTGTTTATAGACGCAGATATAGATGAATTTCGGGAATGTTTGTATTCCGTCATTATTAAAAACACACATTTAGTTCCACGTACGATTTTCAGTTATACCTTTCGATTCAAATTTGAATACTTAATTGCCACTACTACATAGTATGGCTTCGTCCCGCATTCGAATGCGAGTTCGTAAAGGCTGCATACAAATATGTATATATATATGTATATAAGCTTTCCCATTCACGATAGTTAACAGTCTACGCCATAAATTATTGAATACAGACAACAATTCAATTAAACTACCGAGTATTATAAACGATTCGACATTTTACATTTGACTTTATAAGCACACGCAAACGGTTAATGTATGTTATAATGCAACCGCGGTATTCTTAAACACGGATATTATTAATTGTTACGTTTTATGTTCCTTTCCCGTTTATGGATTTTCGTTAGGCAGGTATACCCTTTATTTTTTCCTCGCGTGTTTGTATCTTTAGTGCGATGGCTGTTTTGTCTTGCTCCCGCTTCCTTCCTAATCAGTAGTACAATTTGATATAATGTAAACGTGTAATTGAATTGGTGGGTTCAAAAACCAAAAACGTCATTTTGCGAAAATTAAAAAAAAAAATTTAACATATTTATTTTAGAACATCTGCTTACAAACAAAAGCTGTTGATCTAATAGTTGGGATTTATTTGTTAGATGGTTTTTTCTAAAAAACAAAAGAGTTTGTTAACTAGAGCTAAAAAGCTACTGGACCTGTACGGTTTTCAAACTCAATAAAATAGAAAAACAGAGTGACATTATTAACAATTTAGTTAATAATACTACAGAAATATAATAATAAATGTTTAATTAACAGCTATATAATATAATATGGGAGGGTATATTAAACGAGCTAAGAAGGAAGAGAATATTACCATACTTTTATAATGTGGTTGCTAGCTATTTTGAAAACAGGAGCCTTATCATCGGGTACAAATCTGCTATGCAAATAAGCTGTGGAGTCCCGCAGGGCTCAGTAATCGGACCAACGCTATGGAACATATATTAATATGATGTTTTTAATATACCGTTTCCAGCAGGAGCGCATTTGGTTGGATACGCGGACGATTCAGAGGTAGTGGTTTCCGCCAGAATCCCGGAAGCCTTAGAGAACGCGGCTGAGAAATCCATAAGTAGCATTATGGATTGGATGGCGGCCAAGCTGCTAAAACTGGCACCGCACAAAACAGAGGCAGTGCTTCTAGTAGAGGGACGCAAAACGAAAAGCATCAGCATTAAGATTCACAATGTGGTAATACAAACTCAAGAGAGTATAAGGTATCTAGGCATCCACCTAGATAGAAACCTCACCATGGGCGTACATATACGCAAAACAGCGGAAAGGGCAGGAAAGGCGTTGGCCACACTATGTCGCCTAATGCCGATTATTGGAGGACCACAAGAGAACAACAGAAGAATATTAAGCGTCACAGTTCAATCTGTATTGCTGTATGGAGCATCAATCTGGAAGCCTGCCATGGAAAAGAAGAAGATAAGAAGGTGTACATCAGTGTACAACGGAAAATCGCTATCAGAATTATAAGCGCCTATCGAACTGTATCGTCGAAGGCACTTTTGATGCTTGCAAGGACCCCGCCGATAGATCTGCTTGTAGACATGAGGGCAAAAATAGAGAGAGGAGTAAGCAGACAGGAAGCATTCGATAGCATGCTAAGTACATGGCAGAATATATGGCAAACGGAGGAAGAAAAGGCTATCTGGACAAGGAGACTGGTAAAAGAGCTAAGACCCTGGATTGACAGGCCAATTAGATTATTATGTGACGCAACTGCTAACGGGGCACGGTTGTTTTCGCTCGTACCGACGGCGCTTCCAGCTGAGTGAAACCGACAAATGTGTATACTGCGGAAAGTGTGACACAGCCGAGCACACTTTCTTCGAATGCTTCAAATGGAAAGAGCAACGAACGCAAGCGGAATGTAGCTGGGTCTACTCACACCGGACAACATAATAAGTGTGATGCTCGAAAGCCAGAAAAACTGGGAAACTGTGGGGAAAATGGTGAAGAACATCATCAAAGCCAAAGAAACGAAAATGTAAGACACGCCGAATATATGACCCAGATGAGACGAGCCTCAACGACCCGAACTCCTAATCCTCGACCACCGTGAAGGAAGGGAGACGTAGGATAAACAACTGGAAAATACAGCCCAACACCCGAGAAGCAATGTCGTGAACGACGGTGCCTAGGGTGTTTAGAAAAGGGCGGTTCAAGGGGACCACTTGTCCGGTTATGAATTATCCAACCGGTTACGTCCACCATAAAAAAAACAGCTAATATCTAATCGTCGTTTTCTGTACGCATAGGGCGATTGCTTTTGTGCGCTTTTAGCAATTTGAACGCCATCTATATGATCCCAAGTTGTCACATATCCAGGTTTCTTTTCTGGAGGTAGCACCACGAAGAAGTAGAACATGTTTTTTTGTAGTAAGCAGGCAACCAGTTTTTGAAATCAAGAATGTCTTGCATCAAATTTGGGTCATATCTTCGTATTCCGCTGGAACGTATATTCTATCGTATTTTTTGACAACTCGTTTTGCACAACCGAAATCTCTGCCGCAGGGCAAAAACGAATATTCTCTTACTCGGAAGTAGTGATATATGCATTTTAGTAAATCGCTGAGTCGCTTGCAGTGCTAATAAAAATCAAATGATGGTTTGATTGAGGTTCTGCCCCGCACATGTATCGGAAAACAAGTGCGGCGTAGTTATTTCTGGTGGTATGTGATTAGTTATGTAGTCATATAGGAATATACCTACATACTTCATTAGGTCCTTTGTAGTAAGATACAGATTTAAAGAATATCCAGTTTTTTCTTTAAAATTGTGTATTTGAAATGCGTAGATCCAAAGCTGTCTAAAATAAAAAAAAAAACAGGAACATGTGTCAGAGGCATATTCTGTATATAGTCACAAGATAGACCCATTACTTCTAGTTGTTCATTACATAAAGTGTGTACTTTGCTCATTTTATTATAACATTTTTGCACGCCTTTTATGAACCAAGAAGTCCGCTGCAGCTACTCTTTTTGCATGGTCGTTAAGGTTACTCGCTTTGAGCTTAGTTCCGAGTCTCTCACACTCTGAGCAGACATCTACCTGCGGACTTCCAAAACCTATGATTGTAGTTTTCATTATAATATTTTAGGGAGAACTCTGGATGTTTTACTAGAAAAAGAACCATGCATTTTCTTCACGTTTAAACCGGTATGTAAATATTGAATGTCTGTAGAGGTGTAATGAGAACCTTTCACCGGCCACGACTCAATGTGCTCTTTAATTTTTCTTTTCCAGTTTATTATTATGCCGGCTTATTAGATCCTTTGGACATCTTGCTGCTAGAAGTAGGTTGTTTAATCGCTGAACTTAACAGTGTGATATAGCATGAATGCTTGTATACATACGGAAACTCGAAGTGATTGCTGCATAGCAAAATATGAATCATTTGATTGTCTCTCTTCTTTAGTTTCAGTACCTCATGGTCGATGTCTCTGAATGGGTTTTATGAGCCTCTGCTAATATTTTTCTTTCGTTTTCAGTTCTACCTTCGTATAAGTTAGATAACATGTCGGTCTTATCCTCTTCAGTAAACTGCAGCGTGCATTTTTGTTTACGACTTAAAAGATTAAAGTTAGATACTTTTATATTTAAGAAAAAGTGATAAATTACTTGCACAGAGGTTGTACAGTTTTTGCTTCCACGACTTTTCCGTTCCAAGAAACATATCTCTAACCATGCACACGTGCTGTTTTTATTGTGTTATGTTCCGAATTATTCATATTTCGTTTTTTTTTCTTGCTAGACGATACTTTTTTATTTAAATTGGTAGAAAAATGTAACAAATTAAGAATAGATCTACACACGCGACGAATCCTGTACTTATAAATAACCAATAAATTATTGATTGCTCGAAAGCAAGTACTCTCAAGTGTTAATAGTTTGTGAGGTTCCTTCTCTCATTGAATTTTAAAATCTTTCCTACTTCGTTAACGGCGAAATAACTTTTTTAGGCTCAACCGATTACTGTAACATGTCAAATTTTTGAGATGTACGATTTTTGAACTAACCGATTCAATTGTTTTTGAATGTGAATTACTCTCAAAGCTCTTCAAATAAACAAACGCTGAAACGTCACAAACGTTACATTAAAATGTAGTAAAAAGCCAGTAGCCACTAGAACTTAGTGTGTTGTCGTATAAATGTCCAATAAAACGCCGATTGAATAACATAAAACAAGATATTATTTTTAGATAGTATTTTTTACTTTTTATCCTTGCTATACTATTCGAAAAAGAAGTTTTTTCAAATAATAAACTTTAATTACTATGTTAAAAGAAAAACAATATATTTTGTCTTTACTTAACTTTCAAAAGCATACATTTAACAAGCCATGCATGATTGGTAATAGTAGAACTTTTCAAGAAATGTAGTATGAGCCACTAAAGTTAGTAAACATCTTTTGTAAAACTGGCCAGTCTATTGAATGAAAATTATTAAATTTAATAACATACCATACACTTTTTTCGAATTCTAGGAGATTGTCGATCACTAACTTGCTCAAAGCTGAAGTACAGATTTACGTGACATATGGTCCTGCATTTTCAGATCATATCGCAGGTAGCCGAAAGTAATAAAAAAGTTCTAACTCTCTAACTGAGATCCCATGGTCCCTGAGGAAATATTAGTTCCGATTTGTGCTGGAGCTTTTACGACATAAACAAAATTTTCACGATATCTTATAAGCACCACTGTATCAACACAATAATATTTTGTAAAAAAATAGTATTAGGCAATGTTTTATGAATTGAACTCTTCCAAGGCCGTACATTTACAAAATTCATCAACAGCTTTCTTATTATTTTCGATAAGAAACTCTTTGGGTGATAGTCTTAACCATAAATAAAAGCCACTTTAATATAAATCATCCTTTGTTTATTGTACATGTAGCTGCAGCCACTTCATAAGCAGTATTGCTTACCAAGACTACCACTACAGTTCTTGACGTATAAATGTGTATGCATATCTTCGTTATAACGACACCTCGTCGTAAACATTGTTGCACTGGAGCCAATAGTATCTTGCGACTATTGAGCTGCTAATAACATAGCTATGCTTATTCACTTTTTCTCGTTGCATACTTCGCGTCAATTTATTTATTAATTAATAATATACTAGTACGATTGTTAATAATATTGTAGAAAGTGTTCCTAGATTAATGTGTAAAGAAAGTTATGCTCCTAACATTAATTCAATTTAAATATTTAACTTCGTTTCATGATATTAAAGCTTAATTTTTATTTAGTTTAACCAAATAAGTTAATTATAAGCTTCAACATATTAAAGCTTCGCATATGCATATTATTATTAAGCAATGGTTATGCATATGTGTACGTGTTATTTCTCCAGTCTTAAATCGCACATTGTGTACTTCAAAGAAACGAAACTTGGCACTTACTACTATACAAACAAGTGCGCTAGCATGTACAATGAATGAAGAAAAGAGTAGAGAGCTGCCTGTGCTGTACGCACATTCAATAATTCATAAGACAAGGGCACAAAGAAAGGCTAATTATTTATTTTCTAAGCTAAAAAGGCCACTACCACACCATTCTGCTGTTGGCGGCAATGCTTCGCGAGGTGGAAAAAAAGCATCAATCGTCCCTTATTCTAACCAGCCATTCCTCAATTCACCCTCGTCGTAATTTTACTTCGGCATTGACGGAAGGCAGCTTGTACGAATGGGTATAGTGGATCTTCGAATTGATTACTAACGAGAAACCCGATTAGAGGAGGATTGTTTTTAATTGCGGTACATAAGTTGCAGTATTATTCATATTTTATTTCGTAATACGTTGAACGTGCATATATTTTTTTGGATTAGTAAGTTTGGTTCCGTTAAGCTCTGCTAGAATTTATGGCTACTCTCTGTCTTTATCTAGTTTTATTTATGGATTGGATGTAATAGCGATTTACGTATGTACATTTATTTTATTGGGATGGGTAATTTTCAAGGCAAGTATGCAGTAGGTATAATAGTTTTCTCAAATGTTCGTACAGAACACAATTCAGAAATCTTTAATGTGCTTTTGAGCAGTTGAAGGGTCATTATTTATAGCTTTTAAATAATAAAATCTTTGCCTGAAAATGCATGTGTAGCTTTTATAACCGCTTTCGTTAGCTGTTGATAATCATCAAAACTTTGCGCTTGTTTTTCTCTCATAGAAGTTTCACATTCTCTTTTAAGTCATTTATTTCACCTCTTTCATACTTATTGTTAGTATATGTATTATTATGACCCTTTATGTACTTATTTTATTTTCCTGATTTTTTTTCCACTTCTAGGTCAATTAAAACGCTATAATTCGATTAAAAATCGAATTTATTCCTTAGTTATGCTCCTTCATACTTGTATTCTCAGTAGCTTCCTTCATTTCTTAAATATATCTCTTCCTTCCCGCAACTTTCTTCTTTCGTTGCTCTTTCCTTTAAGACATCATTTTTTTTTTTTTTTGTTGTTCTGAACGCGGAAACAATATAAAACATAATTGATGATGATTTTGATAATAGTTACTGCACACCTCATCTACCTATGCGTGAAGGAGAACTTCTTCTGCGTCAAATGCATCGCTTTTCTTTAAAAATATTGTTAATAATATTGAATTCAAAGTTGCAATAGCAATATTTGCCGCTATTCCATTTATTGCATTCGAGGAAATCTATGTGGAGTGCACCACGCAGTACAAAAGCTAGCACTAGCAGCTTTTTGATAGGAAACTCTAACTTTGATTTGTTCAGGTTTGCTAGTAGAAATACAGTATTTACACTACATCTTTGTACACGCTCCTACTTGCTTACTTAAATCATGTGATGTTGCAGTATGTTTGCTCTTTCTGTCATCATTATTGATACGGTGACCTCGTTTTGGACATATTCGCCATGTCTTGTGTGTTCGATTTGAAAATCATTTTCTCACCATTATTAGAATGTTCGTTCTTGAAGACTGTCAACACGAAAACAGAAAACAAATCTGCTTGAAAACTTCGAGACTAGGTAACTCCGTCTCTTCAACTTCACATGCTTTCAGGAGCAAGACGTTTGAATTCTACTGGGTACAGTAGTTTGAATATAAATATATGGTTACTTCATCCTGTTCTCGACAAAGTCTACATTCGTCTTCCTCCGCTATTCCAAACCTGCGTAGATTCCCGTTAAGTTTGTCATGGGGTAATAGAATACTTGTTAATATACGAATATTATTTTTGCGCAGATTGGCGCATTCTGAGATGTTTTGGTTATATGTTCGGAGAAGATATTTAGCTTCCCTTATAATCTAGAGATTGTCCTAGTATTTTGATTTTCTCTGTTGTACTTATGCCGCGAAAAGGCTCTGACCCTACACAAGGTATTCTGGCTCCTTTCCTATCGAGATCTCTTAACTACTTCGTCTCTTTTCATTCCTGGGTGTTCTGGAGTCTATATATGTAGTAGGGTTATCTTGTTCCTTTTGCATAGCTCATTTACATAGTTTATCTAGATACTCCCAAATCATCTTGGAGCTGATCATATTTGAGTTCAGCACCCTTAAGGCTGGTCTGACTATCAGACATTATGTTAATCTCTTGCTTCACGTAGTTTCTGCCAAAGTAGCTGGATGCAAATTTCAAGAGCGTGTATTACCGAATGGAAGATAAGTAGGTATATCCTAAAGAATTCCAAATACATATTTGGTTATAGGTCCATTTATCCCTATTTCATTTTCTTTGTCGTAGTTTTATGAGATTATAAGCTCAATACATCGGTTCAGTGGCAAATATGACTTTACTCGCTCTCAAATAACTGAAATGTTTCCGCGATTTCCATTAGCTTCTATTGCAGAATAAATCTTAAATAATCTGTATTACTGAAAGTTATTGATTTCATTATGAATAAAAGCTTGATAAACAAGACAATGCGATTCAAAACAATAACCGGGAAATTAGTGGTTATACTATAATTATGTTGCAGTAGCCGATAACACTATGTTACATTCAGGATACTAGAATTGTTACACCGTGAGTGATTCACTGCAGCCTGTAATAATTACGGGCTTTCATATTACGTAGCTGCATGGGCACTAATGAAATATTCATTGATTTTTTAATGAGCCAGGAGTGTCACCATGAATGATTCCATTTTTCATCTCGGCTTTCGTTTGATCACTATATTAATTTTGATCATCGTTGGTTAATTAAAAAATCTGCGGGAAAAAAGTCACACGGAAAGCCCGCAACTTCCTAAAAACGTTATCCTTATTTCTCTCATCGACGCAGTCTCTCATTCTTTTTTCCTTTTAATATCAACCGAAGGAATTACTTTAATAACAAAAACCTTATAGAAGAGAGCAGAGGAGTTGGAGTTGGTTGGTGTACGGGAAACGGGGAAAAAACGAAAAGAAAAGAGAGGTCCGGGTAAGAAAAAGACCAGTGAAAGAAGAAAGAGAGGCTTAATAACTTTTTTCTACTCTCCACAGCCGCACTCTTAAACGTACAAGTAGAAGAGATTTAAATTAACGAAATCACCGAACCCTAACGTAATATTGTACATCTGCGCTTGCTGCTACTTTCCACTCTCCACCAGTTCTCTTCTATACTCTACGCTCTTCTCTCACTGATTTTTCCTTATACATTAATTACATGCAAATTCTTGCGAAGAATGTACAACAGTCCGCTACCGACGCCATCTTCCCGGCTCAATTCTCAACCAGTCTTGTACGCTTTCCTTGTGAGAGAGCCCGAGTCCCATTCCTTTGTCTCATATATACGTATATATACTATATATATATATAGATATACTTTCTCGGCTCACGCATTTTAAACATCGGCCCCTTTTCTTTCAGATTCTTAATTAGTAATTCGCTGTCTTCGTCTGGTGGAAATGTCGCTATAGTTCGTCCATCCTCGTCACACCCGTATGGAAATGTGACGTCAGTTTGAGATGAAATTAAAGTTCTCCCCTTTACGAAAACGAAATTTTCTACACCCGCGTGTGCAGGTCTTTCATTACATATATAGAAGAAGAAGGTGGTGGAAGCGGGAGGTGGTAGCGGTGGTGGATAGGTATTAGGGGGAGAGAAATACGCACACACACGCCAAAGCACACGTATGTATGGCATATGCGTACACGTGCACGATGCCAGGAAAGTCTCTGGACAATTCACTGTACTTTCTAATTAAAAAACTTTCTATGGAATCTCTATTTTTCAATAATTGCATTAAAATTAAAATACGTCAATTGCTGTATTGTTCAGGTGAAGTAAAAGAAGAACTAAGAAACTTCGACATGGTAGCACTGATTTTGTACTAAAGGTGAATGCCATCCGCAAAGAACGTATTGAGTTTTAGTTACTACATTCACTTACTGTTAATTTTTCTCATTCTCAACAAGGTTGTATGATATATAAGAGACAACTGAAACTTCATAGCCGCATGTAATCGTGTTGTCGCCGATGAAATGAATTTTTATTAATAAATAATTGAAAATGACAATATACACACACAAAAATGCAATGGTAGTCTAAAAAGCAACATAGTAGATCATAAGGCACTACAGCTGCACTCATCACAGATAAAGAAAACTTCGGTCATAAAAGTTCATTCTTTCAAAAATCTACCAATAAGAAAGATAGCATTAATGAGGCAAACGTAATTATAACATTCCAGTAGGGAGGTTTGTATACATAGTTGCCATAAACACTGCTTCTCCATATACGTTACCTTATCGAACCACAGATAAATAATAACCCAATTGTATTTTGAGTATTGAGTATCAGCAGAAGCAACATCATGTTTCTTATTTTAAATGGAACAACCTGTATATTTTTCTGTATCTGAGAACTCAAGAACACCAACGCTCATGTAGTAGTTTTTTGGACGTTCATTTTCTAAAATGCTTCGCGTGCATCTGTCCGGTCAAATTGTATTGAATAATGTGAAGGCTAATGACTTTTTCGTTAACTATTCCACACTCCACGTTGACAGTGAGGATGCCGGTGGTTAGCAGCAAGTAACGCCAGGAACTAGGGTTTTGATGTATGCGTTCATGTATCCATTAACAACAGGGTGACCGATATTAAAACTCAACGTCATAAGGTTCTTGATGATGTACATACTATGGATAACATCTACCATCTTTTAAAGATAGTTAGATAATAATAATAATAACACAGTAATTTCATTATATTCTGTAGTGACTGTTGCTCGATAAACCCCTATTTGCGAAAGTCGCTGAACTTAAAGATTGGCATTCATAGCAATGTCAAAACACTTGTCAAGTTCTCCACGACTCAGAATTGCTCATATTTTTTGTGCACTGCAATAGCTGCTGCATAAATTGCATTGACCATAGAATATCGATACTGGTGCTATAGTAAAACAATGAAACATTTATTTAAAACACTTCAACAACTGTTGCTCAAAGTACTGTCCATTATGTGCAATGCACTTATGCCATCAGTTTATCCACTTGTCATAAACTTCTGATACCTACCTCTCAATTATTTTTTGCCATCAGGAAACAAATGGAAGCCGCATGGAGCAAGGTCGGAAGAGTAGGGAGAGGGGCGGAGGTGGTCATCCATAATTTCTACTCCTAACTCTTCAATTGTTCGTTGACAAATCGGTGATCTGTGAGCCGAAGCATTATGATGCAGTGTTCAACCAAAGCTTTGAAAAAGCGGCCGATTCTTTCTTTAATTTTTCCTTTATGGGTCTTCGAAGTACATACATTAACCGGTTGTTCAATAAATTTCTAGAATCACACATAGATGGCGGTAGTAGGTCCGCCATTGTATTTTTCTAAAAATGGTACTACTTTTTTATGAACACGTGGAAAGTTTTGTGTAGATCTGTCAACTCAGTCTTATATTTACAGTTGTGGAAAAAATCAAGTATCGTGCAGTGATTGAATTCTTATTTTTGGAAGGTGTAGAACCAAAACAGATTCGTGAACGATTGTTAAAAGTGTATAAGGACTCTTCGCCTTCACTTGCAGCAGTATATAACTTGGTTGCTGAATTTAAACGTAGTCGTACAAGTCTTGAAGACGATCCACGTCAAGGACGTCCAAAAAGTGCATCAACACCAGATATCATAGCAAAAATATAGGATATGATTTCGAAAGATTGTCGATTCATTGAGAGAGATCTTGTAGAGGCTCCAGACATCTCATTAGGCAGTATCAGCCATATTTTAACTGACGTTTTGGGTTTCAAAAGCTGTGTACACAATGGGTGCCGCATTCAACAATGGAACAAAAACACATTCGAATGCGACTTTCTCAAAAACATGTGGAGTGTTTTAAAAAGCATAAAAAGGATTTTGTACGTCGATTCATCACTATGGATGAGACTTGGGTTTATCACTATGATACTTAATCAAAAACAAGAGGCTAAAGAGTCGTGTGAGCCAGGTTCTTCAGCGCCAAAACGGGTTAGTGTCCAAAAATCAGCAAAGAAGGTTATGGCTAGTTCTTTGGGATGTTAAAGGGATATTGTTCGTGGATTATCTTCAAACTTGTAAAACAATTAACTCCGTATATTACTGCAAACTCTTGGATCAATTGGATGAAAAAATTCGTGAAAAAAGGCCTGGTTTGCAGAAGAAAAAAATCCTTTTTCATCAAGACAATGCACCCGCTCACAAAAGTGTTTTAGCAATGGCTAAATTCAATGAATTGAAGTACGAATTGCTTGATCATCCACCGTATTCCCCAGATTTGGCCCTTTCTGACTTCTGGCTGTTGCACATCTTAAAAAACTCATGCGTGGAAAGCATTTTTCGTCTAATGATAAAGTTATAGCAGCCGTAGACGAGTATTTTGCAGACCTTCCGGAAAACCACTATAGGGGTGGAATTCATAATTTGGAGGAACGTTGGAATAAATGTATTGAGCTTTTGGGAGAATATACTGAATAATAAAAGCATTTCAAGCCATAAAATCGTGTTTTTCATTTCTATTCTAGAAACTTATTGAACAACTAGTAAACTACTACTTCCCAGTTACAGCGCTTTTAACAGTTTTGGCCTTCCGCAGTCTTGGGCTGCCTTTATGCTTCCATTACATAATTTGAGACTCCAGTTCAGGAGCATAATAATAAAAACAATTTAAAAACTGTGGATTACTGACGTTCCGCTGCTGACAAATTCCCACCCGATTCGCATTTTGTTCAACTTTTGAAATCCATCTTTCCGCGATCTTCCGGTACTCTAATCTCCATAAATAATGTTTTGAGTAGAACAGCAAGACAAATTAACAATGTCAGAAATTTGTTTTATGTTACTTTGCCAATCATGTTGTATCAAGTCGTTAATTTCTGTAATTTTTGTGACAGTTCGCGCAGCTTGTGGTCGACTAGGAACAGATATATACATCTTCAACTGATTCACAACCGTTTCTAAACTTCTTATACCACTCCAACGCTCTACATCGTGATTTTTAATCATTTCTCGCATTTATCGCATATCTTTGCTCCAATTTAATTTTTTGTATGGGTACGCAAAACACCGACAATTCAATAATTAATTTGTAATAAAATTCCAATAGTTGAATCCAATCCTAGTTGAGGGAAAGTTCATTAAGGATAAGGCTTCTATATCTAATTTTTTATGTAATAAAATTTTACCTCTGAAGAAGTTATAGCACTAGTCTCGATATTTTCTGATATCTTCTTGTAGGCGTTTTAATTGTTTTATAGGTTCTTTATGGCCACCACGCGGCGTTGATATAACTTTGATAATATTGGCTTATATAAATTGAATTTAACAATTACAAAAATTCTCTTCTCACAACTTGCAATGCCCATATTTCTGGCATCTTAAAATATTTCAAACCATAAGCATCAAGGCCGTTTCTTATGTTTCTTTTAGGGCGGTAATTGTTACTGATAGTATGTATTCAGTAAAAGAAAGCTTCTGCACTAACCTCTCCACCACCCCAGTGTTAATCCAATTTACTTTATTTACCTAAATGGCATGTGTTAAGTGAAGAAAGCCATTCACTCAGTGCTTTGTACTTATAGATTAATTCCTTATGTTATTAGATGGATTTCTTAAACTGTACCATTTCAGCTTTCTCGCGCTATTGCATCATGAAGCATCATGAAGATTGAGAGCAAAATTTTTCTGCTGGCTTGATTAACGGTGGCATGTTCATCTCGAGCTGTGTTCCATCTAATATATTCGTCCAATGGAGATCAAAACAGTTCCATTAATATCCAAACTTATATCATTTGATATTGACAACGGTTCATAACCTTGAACTTTGTGCTCCATCGGCATTCATGTGTTCAACCCCATATATAGAATCGGTAGATAAAAATTCACTTTCAATAAAACACCATAAGCAGAATCGTTAAAATATTTCTGACAATTTCTGACCCTAAAACTGATTCTGTCAAACTATTTCAATACATGATCAAGTGGCGTATACGTTAAAACATCTTCTTTCGTGGGATACTTTCGCGGTTAACTGTACCTTACATGCGTGTGTACGTATATTCATTCCTCTCGGGTGAAAGGGAAGTCGGCAGTTTCTCATTCCCAATGACTTTCTTAAATATGCCGCGTGTATCGGCGCGTATGTGTTCCGCGGGCGGTGGAGGTAACCGGCAGCGGCAGCAGTGGTGGCTCTCATTATACAGTGATGTTGGCGCAGGTGACTGGAAACACACCGTGGAAGTATAAGTATGTAAGTGTATGGAAAATTGAAAAGAGAAAAGGAAGCGGCGTCCTTAATTTATGACTTAGGTTACGTAAGTCACCTGGTTAGGTATAGGCAGCAAAATATCCCGCCACCTACTCTCCTAATAACTTTGCTTTTATTTTAACGGGAGCATTGTGCACAAATAATATACAGACGGTTACTTTTTAGCATTTTGTGTACATTATTTATCTTCGATGTAACGTTTAAGGCAAGAGAATATTAACTTCTAAGGCAGTCATTCTTAGGAAAATATCTACTACGAGAACGCTGGCAACTATCATATGCAGATTGTGAGATAATGAACATTTTAAGCAGGTATTAAGCCATTTTGGAACAAAAAGTTTGCATTATACTAAATTATATTTAACAAACTAGTAGTAACGAAATGGTGGGTATGGGATCAATTTTATCGAAAGCTGAATACGAGAATTGTTAATATTTCTTCTGAGAGAGACTTATTATTACTTTATCACGGTAATTAGTAAATTTGCTATTTAATTAACATAGCACGTAGTTACGTTTAATTGAGAAAAATTTGCGGAAAGTAGATAAAAGAGAGCAACATCTTTTATAACAGGATTTTACTATTAGAATTGGAGGAGAGAGAGACTGTAATGGAATTCATTGACGACATAACTCTAATGCCGCCTGGGCCTGTCGTCACAAAAATTCTTAAAGCTCTTAACCTAAATGGGATAAATAGGAAGAAAACACTGCAGTTGGTGTTAAAAGACCTAACAATTACAATGCAATTAATCGGTCACATATCTTGGATTAATAATAGTGAAAGCTAAATGTGCTGCGAACGAATAGCAAAAGCAACATTTATGGAATTGGTAGCCTCCAAAAAGCTATTCAAACGTAACAAAAGACATGTTCGATCAGAGCTGAACATTTAGAACAATGTGCACTAAGACTTGCAGCTTATTGTTTGAGCGACACTGATATACTTTTTGGCCAGTGAGAACCTGTTAAAGCATAGTTAACAAAAAAAAAAACAATATAGTTGAGGGTACAAAAACCGCCATATTGTGACAGCTATCATAAGAGATAAACTGACATGACATATAATCAGACTATTAGCCAAAAACAGGATAAATTGATTTGCAAGATAAATTGATTTCAATGGGTTTTATTGGCTTTTACGTGGAAAAAGAAAATAAATATTACAGATTTAAAATGTTCTGGAAAGGCAAGTAAGTAACTAACCTACACCCTCGAAAAAAAAAAGATGTAAGGACAAACCAAGGTAGTCTACCATCAAGAGAGTCTTATGCCCAGTATTTGACTGCCTCTAATAACACGGCTAGGGATAGATTAATTATGAGCGTTATAAGACAAAAGTCGATCTTCATGAGTGTGGAATTAGTCCGGATTGTTATTTTGTGTCGGTAGCTCAGAATATTATCAAAACTAACATCTTGCTTCAGAAGTAATTGTGGTTCTATGTTTTTTGAACCAATATCACCTGATGAGGTTGTCAATAAAATTCTTGATATTAAAAATATAAATGTGGTTGATATGTATGACATTTCTGTTAGACTTTTAAGACTCGGGTTAAAGTACCTTGCTGAACCGTTGACAATTCTATTTAATAAGTGTGTTGAGGTTGGTTTTTTCCCCGACAGTTTTAAAGCATCTCGAGTGGTTGCAATATTTAAGAAAGGCGACAAAAACAACATGGATAATTAACGTCCAATTTCCGTTATTCCTATCTTGGGAAAAGTTTTTGAGAGACTTTTGAGACTAAATTTTTTGATAAAAATTTCGTCTTTAGTAGCGTTCAATATAGATTTCGTGTTCATCGTTTAAAGTTCAAGCTGTGTCTAGGGTTGTCTATGATGTGGTAGAGGGTCTGGAAGAGGGCGCTCACTTGTAAGTCACGATGTGCGATCTTAGTAACGCTTTCGACTGTGTTAATCATGCAGCCCTTCTCGATAAGTTATACCGTTATGGAATACGTGGAAATATTAATGAATTAATACGATCTTACTTGACTAACCGCACTCAGTATGTCAATGTTGGTAACGAGCTGTCTGCCTCATTGCCAGTCAGTAATGGAGTACCACAGGGGTCTGTTTTGGGACCCCTTTTGTTTATCGTTTATATAAACGATTTAGTTGATTATTTAACGCCGGATGGGTGCATATTGTTTGCGGATGATACCACATTGATTTCTTTTGTAATGAACAGGAACCTATTGGCAAATGCGACACAGTCTCTATGCTCTAAGGCTGAGAACTGGTTCTCGGCTAATATGCCGAAGTTAAACCAGGCTAAAATGCAGACGTTGACTTTTTCAGCTGTTTGTGGGGATGGTTTGGGAGTAGCCACTCTTTTGGGTCACTTTAGATGATAGATTGTCTTGGTGCCCTCATATTAATAGATTGTGTGGTAAATTGTCTTCTTCCATTCTTGTTTTGAGGCGGCTTAGAAATTCGATAGATAGGGACACACTTTTGTTGGTCTATCACTCACTATTCCACAGTCATTTAAGCTACGCTATAGTTGTCTAGGGAGGGTCCTCACATGCAATGCGTGCCTTCAGATTGCAGAAGCGAGCGATTAGAATAATTGCCAATGTTGAGTACAGAGACCATTTTAACCAATTCTTAAGTCTTTTAAAGTACTCCCACTCCCTAGTTTGTATATTTACTTTCAATTGGTCTATATCCATAAAGAAAAAGAATAACTACATTCAAATGCATGCATTCATAGGTATCAAACTAGAAATGCAAATAAAATAAGAGAGCGGGGTTTTAGTTATGATAGATCTGCAAGGAGTTCCTTAAATATCAAACTTTACAACCATTTACCTGCTACCGTTGCTAACTATAGTGTAGAGGTTTTAAAAAAGCGCATAAAACCTTATTTACTTGTTAATTGTTTTTATTCTACTATTGAGTACATACACAGCTCCACCATCATCATTTTTTATGTAACCGATCTAAACCTTTTTAAATATTAATTTTAATATGTAGTGTACTGTCTAACGTCTCTTAATTTTATATATATATGTACGTATGTATTTGCCCGATCACATGTGTATTTATACTGACGATTGTATATGCCCTTGGCAGAAAACATAAATAAATTATCTATCTATCTATCTATCAAGCCGACAATTTGGCTACATTCATCAAACAAAGGTCTGTATTTCTATGAGACAGCTTCGACTAACTTGCAATTTCCCTAATGTTGTTGATTTTTGTGCTTACTAAATAGAAAAACAGTACGCACATGGAGCATAAGTTGACCGTGGTGCTCTCATTGTTGCTCCTTTGCTTGGTGTTTAATTATTTAATAATCCATTTGGCAAAGAGTTTTCCCAAATCGAAATCCACATAAACTGGATGATGGGCGCATTAAATTAAACCTTTGGTTTAGACAAGTGGCTTACTTTAACTCAAAAAAAACATCAAATCTTCTACCATCCAGGCATCCAAAGAGGATCTAATTCTAGTTAATCTATCGTTTTAAATCCTTCCAATAGTTTCTGAAAAACTAGAATGGAAGTCTTGACAGATTATTAGTCTGATTACTTTTAGAAAATGAAATAAGAAAAACTCTTCTCAAGTGAAGGAAAAACTAAAATTAATAAGGTATTAATTAGTTCTACGAGTAAAACGAAGTAATGCAGGAATGATAGTAAAATGATTACTTTCAGTGTTCAGCGTTTTAGAGAATTTACAATTTCAGGC
>SMLS01068163.1:0-42200 GCA_004785975.1 Popillia japonica
TGATCTAGAGTTCTACTTTGGCACCAAGAGATCCAGTGAATATTTGTACATTTATTATGCCTATGTGTTAATAAATTAAAACTAAATTCATTATTTTGTGAATGCGTAAATATTAAAAAATATAAATTTCTTTAAACTGCTACTTCATTTAAACCGTTTCTTAATAAGGCATCGGAAACAATTCGTTTTTCTATAAATAGAATCGTGTTATTATATTAAAAAGCATATTATTGAAAATTTACATGTGTAAAACATTCATGTTTTATCCATATATGTATAATACCAAACAATATCCACTTTTGCTAAAAAAACAGCTTCTGTTTACGAAATCTAGTTAAGTATTCTAGTTAGTATTATTTCTTACTATAAAGAGCAAATGCAACTATTATACATGAAATTATAATATATCGCTTTACATTTCTTGCGAATCTTTCTACCTGAAATTTACCTCCTAGGTATCCGTCTCTAATTCTAATTACAGTCACCCAGTGCGAGTAGTCAATTGTATCGAATACCTGCGGAAGGCCATTTCGCTTGAAGTCTGATTCACTACATTTGCCCTCGATACTACATGAGTACAACTTTATGTACTACAAGAAACGTGGTGTCGTTAAAATCGACACTTCCATTGTAGTCTCACGGTTTAAAAATAAATACATCAGGGTCGAATATCGAATTATAATTTCAATTTCGATCTCACGCCTGTAATCCGACACCTCACCAGTGGTCTGCAACACCTGAGCGCGTAACCTATGGCCGGTTTAAAAAGAATTAAAAAAAAAACGAGTTGTAGTCTTGACGTCCCCCGTAAATGACAGCGGTAATAAAATCGGATGTCTGCGAAGTTATTGCGTTGCACAATTATATATACCGTGTACTGAGAAATGCTGGCGAATCACGAAAACAGATCGTATTTCATCTTATTAATGGTATTTGGAGAAATCTTTTAAGCGTTACGTCCACCGGATCATATCGATCTACTACGTGCAATTTTAGACGCGATTTACTCTCGTCGTCACGCTTTGATTAATTGACGTAAATCGTGTGTGAATTTTATAGATCGCTATGGGATCGTAGGATGTATGAAATTCCTAAATTTCGAGCAACTACAATAAAAGGCGAAGAGCGTCTACAAGGAAAGGCGCACGATAATAAATTTTGCACAGAATACTATATCACATTCTAACAGTAAAAATCTAACCAGATGTTCAACACCCATAATAATCTGACGCATATGTTCTCGCCGGGCATTACGTTACCATTTCACGCCCCATTTCCAACCATATTCACTAAACGGAGACTCGTTTTGAGTAACTGACAATATTTTTATATACTTACACACTTATCACTAAAATAGACTTAAAAGGAGGAAATTTGAAACTATTTGAAAGTTATAATTCCATTTGACAGCTGCGAGGGGGGTAAGCTGACGAACAGGTAAAAGGAGATTTAGCTGCGACGCCTTGCGCTCTTAAACGACAAGGGAGTTCAGACAATTGACATAGGAATAATCTGATTAACAAAGAGGAAACGATTTAGGCGAATGTGGTCTTTAAAATCCGAAAGAGCTAAAGTAGAAACACGTCTTGCTGCCGAAAGGTACATACGTACAGGTATCTTTTTTCTTCTCTCCCGACAAATACTGTATAAGCAAAAATAATGACCTGACGCGCTCCCGCTACGTTCTAAAGAAAATAATGCCTTTCAGGTATGTGTATGTATGTATAGGGGAATGGCGTTTTTGCGAAATTGAAGACCTTTTTTGTACTAATCGTTCGAGCTTCGAAGATTAGTTTACGCAGAAGATTGGTAAAAGTAGTTGGAAATGTTTTGACGTTTTAACGTATTTAAAATGGTGATAATGCTTTTTCCCTGTATTTGTTTTAAGCGGATAAGAATAACAGAATGACTGCTAAGTTTAGATACTGTCAATGGATGTATAAATTGTTTGGAAATGTGTTGGTTACGTTTGAATTGTAGAAAAAAGTTTAACGAAAATGGGTCAGGTTTCTTATATTAATGTGGAATATTTCAGATGAATAGTATGACCAAATTAGTAAGCAATAAGAAGAATCTCTTGTCATTTTTAACCGTTTAATTTGTAACTCCGTAAATCTGATTTTTAAATGGAGATTAGTTGGGTTAGTCCATCATTACTGCTAAACTTAATTAGGCTGTCGTGAATATTGGTGAACCTTCAAGATTAATTGAAGTTTTCAACAGTTTTTGATATTAACGTGATTATGAAATCTCTGAACCACCTCTCTGAACGGAATGTTCATTCTTCACATACTACGGCGTCTTTACCATAACTATAAACATTTGTTTTTTAATTTCAATCCACTTAGTTTTATGGTGGCCAAAAATTCAAAAGTCAAAATTTGGGATGATGATTCGAGATTTTGGGCTAAACTATCCAGAGGTCCAAACATATTACATGTCCTAACCGTACTCATGAAAAAAAGAGCAGCAACCATACAATTAGACACTAGTCAAGCCTTAAAGTACCATCCTGTAAAGAACGGAAAGATAACTAGGAGCATAAGAGCATCCCCCTGGGAGAATCTTCCTGGTTTGCGACATTCAAAGGAACTTAACTTGGAAACTTCAATAAGCAAAGAGCAAGTGCCATACTAGAACTGACCAGAAACAGACTACGTGCCCTTATAGATCATTGTCACCTTGGCAAACACATGGGAAGGATGTAAATCAAAGACAATTAGGAGCACTCGCAGCATCCCTCTGGGAGAATATTTCTGGTTTGAGACATTCCAGGGTATCCAATTTGGGAGCTTCAACAAGCAAAGAGCTACGGACATACTAGAATTAAGTAGAAACAGACTACCTGTCCTTACAGGTCATTGTTACCTTTGCAAACACATGGCAAGGATAGATCTGAAGCAGAATAACGACTCGTAGTAATCTCCGCCAAACACTTCTGCAAAGACATCAGCAGACGAAGGAGGAATTTTGTTTCTGAAAATGTAGCATCTATTACAGTTCATTCAAACTCTTAAACTGGATGGGAAGCTATGTATCTATGCAGGAAAAACCTAGCTTGTTACAGCTCATATAAGAGAACACAATAGATTAATAGAGACCATTGTGGGCCTCCCTCCGCTGGAACTTTTTGTCAAAGCGGAGGCTATGGCGGCGATTCTTAGACTGAAGACAAACAATTTGTGGCACCCTAGCACTAGGGCTAGAGGGCACACCGACACTACGGGAACAATACTAGACGACCCTTTGCTACGAATGCTGACGGACAGTATGGCACCTAAAATTATCTTCACTGAAAAGGTGGAAATATCTATACCGAAGAGAGACCAGGTACGGAGGGACTTCACTGCTCCTGACGACTGGTTCACGGACGGCTCTAAATCCAGTAGGGGTACAGGAGCCGGAATTTGCGGTCCTAACCCAGAACAATGGATATCGCTAAGCCTGGGTAAGCACACTACAGTTTTCCAGGCAGACGTTTTTGCCCTTGCTACCTGTGCGGGAATTATTGCAGAAGGAGGCTGCAAGAATAGGAAAATAAATATAATGACTGATAGCCAGGCTGCTATCAGAGCAATAGCGAACCCTACCACTAGGTCGAAATTAGTTGGGGAATGTAAACGATCCCTTAATATTCTGGCACAGGGTAATAAAGCTTCCTTAGTTTGGGTGCCAGGACATGAGGACATTAAGGCGAATACAATAGCTGACGAATGAGCCAGGAAGGGTTCTGAGAAGCACTTCATAGGACCATATCCCGCATGCGGTATCACTAAGGATTTCGCTATGAGGGAGATCTGGTCCTAGTTAGACAAAGAGAAGATTAAGAAATGGAGGTCGACTGTAGATCAACTCCATACTAAGCGCTAATAGGGGATGGGGATACTAAGTTCTCTGATAACCTACTAGGACGCAGTAAAAAGGAAATCATCACTGGGTTGGTGACCGGACATTGCCCCCTGAGAAAGCATCTATACAACACAGGTCGAGTAAGCGAACCATGGTGTAGAAGATGCGAAGTGCAGGAGGAAACGCGTCTACATGTAATCTGCTCATGCGAGGAACTGAGGAAACTCAGGCAGAAATATTTCGGGGAAGACTTACTTGAGCCCTCGAAGGTGCTCAAGCTTCAACTGAGCAGGATACTGAGGTTCATAGAGGATACTAGGATGCTTGAGTGGAAGTGAGCGATCTGATGGGGTTGGTACAATGAGCATCTACCTCAAGTGCCCAGACAGCAAGGTGTCTACCCAATTGGTAATGAATAAAAATAGATTAATAGGTGACAGTGCAAAAACACCTTTACATTGAACGAACAAATGCCCGCCAATTCCTAAAGACAATGACAGCTTCCTCACACCAGCTTCGATAGCGAGAAAGTTGTTGCGTTATCACCAATCATCCCACCAGGATAGGACTACTCAACCAGATTAATGATCAATGAGCATATTATGAGCAAATCCAAAAGCAAAGATGCAAAGTCTGAACATATTCAGTATTCATCAAACTTCACTCCATGAAGCTTATAGAAGTTTCCAAATGTAAGAAGGGCTTTAAATTTTAGTTGATAAGCAGAGGTTTGGGCACAAACAACCAAATAGATTTGGCAGCTCATTGGACGATTTCTCAAGGACATAATCAGCATTAAATGAACCACTCATAGAATAGAATAAACAAGAGAGAAAAAAATATTATTAATTTTACTAAGAATGGTTAGGATTCAGGAAGTTTTACAAGGTGATCAAACAAATCAGTACTGTTGCAAATTTTTCTACCAGTTGGTAGGTACATATTTTCCCAAAATCATCGATTTGGTTAAATTTATCAAGACAGGTGGAAGAATAATTATATTATATAATCATTCTGGAACACCTCGTATACGCAAATTAGGAAATATAATTACAAAACATTTCATTCGGAAACGCCTTATTTATTTAACCTAAATTAAAATACGTTAGACGTTGGAGACTGCCAACTTTATTTGAAGTTATTCCTTTTATTTACATACACACCAGCAATGTTTCAGGTAGTAGTAGGTGTCTGCTTTTTACTGATGTATAGAATATATGTATACTGTACAACGACGATTATACGAAGATAAAACGTTTCCCAACGCACACCACCAGTAGAAATGCGTCTTCTCGTTCCCGGTTAAGTAGCCGTGGGCAACCTGGGACGCTTTAGTACGATAACATCACGACCGAGGCAACGGAGAGACCGCATAAGCTAAACCGAGTGACATTGACAGAGCGGGCACAGTGTCGGAAATTAAGATGAATTAGTAGAGACTCCAGAACACATACTGGTATTCCATCCGTCCGTACTTACATGTACGATCACACAGAAATGTCTTAGAACGACGAATTTGAACTAGATTGTATTACCGACACAAAATAAACTAACTTAATCTGCTAAGACAGTTGTGAGTGGTAGTACTTTTTTTTGTTATATCCTGTGCATGTTATGCCACACGAAACCCGTGTATGCTGCTCATATGTTTCCGCTTCAATTAAACGACAAGTAAAAATTGTTACGATGACATAAACGTACATGTTTTGGAAATATACCGGTTCAAATTTACGCTTTAATTATGCCCAGGCTAATTGCACATTCTTGGCTTCGTGATGTATACAACGTCCATTTAGATAATTCTTTTTTGTCGAATTGAGCTAATTTGAGATGGCTACAATGTTTTCTTCGTTAAATACATACGTTAAATAGATAGTATAATTATAAAATTAGTATATATGTTTTTATTTTCCAGCAAATATACTCAATGATATAAAATAATTAAAATATTTTTGAAGTTATGTCGTCATTTTTTAGAATGCTTAGACAAAGCAGTTTGCGTGGTTATGTTATGTGATACAGCGTACTGATGATTGCAGAGGCGTTCTTTTAAATATTGTCTAGTTTGACCTACGTAACATTTATTATAGTCTTTGCATTCTAATTTATATACGACATTACTTTGATTATCTTCTTTAATCTTAGTTTTTCAAATTGTAAATGATTGCCTGTTACTGTTAGGTGTAAATGTAATGTTTACATCTGATTCGTGTTCTATTTTGTCATTTAAGTATGGGATTATATGATATATTTTACTACATAGTTTAGTGCCTGTGTTGTATATTTTATGTATTCCTTTTTTTATTAATTTTTCATAAAATACTTTTGGATAACAATTTTTGTCTAATATTGATCCAACTTTTCTTCAATTCTTTTTCCTAAATTCAGGATGTGCTAATTTAATAACCTGCTCAACTAAACTATTAATTACGATTATTTTAAAATTTACCGACGTGTTCGAAAAGTTGTTTAAGGGTCTATTACTGGTAGTGTCTTTTATGTACCAATTTACTTTTATGCTTGTGTTATTATGCATTAACTTAGCATTTAAGAAATTTATAGAATTTTAATTTTCTTTTTCAAACGTAAATTTTTAGCCTACCATGATAGGAAATAAATGCGTGTACATATAACGTGATCAATTTTACCTACCGGTATGCAGCATATGCTATCATCTACATACCGCTTGTAATATTCAACATGACAATTAAATTCTTTATCTTCTATTAGAACAAATCTCAAGAAATTCTGGCAATTTGTGCGTACTGCTAAAAGCGACACAGGTATTCCTGGGTCAATTACCAGCACAAGAGGTGAATTGTTAGAACAACCATTAGCCATTGTTAATGGTTTTCAAGAATATTTTCAATCTGTCTTTCTGCAATCTTCATCCTGTGCATCTACTTACACTTATTCGTACTCCAATAGTTTACCTATCTTTTTAACAAAAATTCTGAAGTCTGAAGTTCTCCGGAAATTGAAAAAGCTTAAAGACAATTTCACTATGGGTAATGATAATATACCTGCCTTCATCTTGAAAGACTGTGCTAGCGTGCTTGCACGTTCATTAAGATACCAATTTATCTCTTAACACCTCTACATTACCTTCTGTCCGGAAAACTACGCTTACACCTGTATTTAAAAAGGGTGACAACGACAATAGAGAACTACAGACCTATTACAATTATAAATAATATAGCTAAGGTATTTGAATCGTGTCTCTTTCAGTCTATTTACCCTCGAATAAAGTCTTTAATATCTGTAAATCAGCACGGCTTCACTGCAAAACGTTCGACCATCACTAATCTCGCAATCATGACGCAATTTTTGTCCACCAATCTTGACAATAATGAACAAGTTGATGTTATATACGCCGACATCTCTAAGGCCTTTGATCGTATTGATCATGGGATCCTAGTCCGTAAATTAGATTTTATTGGACTTTCTACACCGTTACTTTTCTTCTTTAGGACCTATCTCAGTAATAGAAAGCATTTCGTCTTCTATAAGGGTCATACCTCGAGCAGCTTTTTTCCATTTTCAGGAGTACTTCAGGGAAATAACTTAGGTCCTCTACTGTTCCTTCTATTTATTAATGACCTTCCATCTATGATTCAGTGTCCTAAATTATTATTCGCTGATGATTTAAAATTTTACTCGTCTGTTCGAAGCATTGATGATTGTCGCTTATTGCAAACTCAACTGTTAGCTGTTCAAAACTGGTGTGTGCAAAATAAGCTGGACTTGAATGTGTCTAAATGCCAAATAATGACTTTCTCTCGTAAAGCGAACATCATTACATATGACTACCATTTCAATGGTACTTCACTTATCCGTACCCAATCAATGATAGATCTAGGGGTGACCTTCGATTTTCCGACGATCTCAACAGTATATGTATGTACTTCATCTTTAAAAATGCCAGGCTTTATTATTCGGATAACGAGGCAATTTACAGATTATTATTAAATCTGTTTAATGAATCTTGCTCAAGATTCTCCATTACTAAATTCGCTATGCCAGATAATGGAGAACCCATTGCAGTTCCCAAAATTTGTTTGTATATTTTGTGGTTGCACTGACAATAGATATGTATAATTTGACAAAGTTTTCCAGCCAACATGAGCTCATTTTTTGGTAAATTTGTGTGGGTAGTGTAGGTATATTTGTGAATAATGATAATACCACCAAACTAATTAATTCGTAATTATATGATTTTTTATTTATGAATTCAGCAACTTCTCAAAATTATGACTATAACGTTATCATCGTTTAATCCCACATAGTTCTTGTAAAAAGCGGATTCATTCCTGTTAAAACCTAATATAAACTAACTTCAAAAATTCCTTTCTACACGGATCATTTCATTTACCACATACGCGCACAATTCAACTTGCGAGGTATTACAGGTAAGATTTTTCCGTCAACATTGCAAAAGAAAGCCGTCCGAAAAAATATTTACTTTATTTTCACTCCATGTACTTTATTAAACTTTTTCGACATTGTGTTATTATTATCTATTTTCATTCTAACGAAAATATGTAGTCATTTTGCTGAAATGTTTTCCTTTACCTTGTTCTAATCGTGTCGTATAATAATAACAAACTGTTGCTCTTATCCTGTTTGAATTTTTAGCCGGGAAATTGCATATATCGAGCGTGAATTACGTTGAGCAGCTCCTCGTTGGCCGTGCGGACGTGTTATTAAAGGTGTAACGAAAGCGGCAGTTATACAAATATGTATTTTATATGCTGTAACAAGTTTATTATTGTACACGTTATTTAATTTGTACTGTAGCGGTCGCGTTTATGCGTTGTTAATTTTTTGTTTACAGCAAACACTGTGTCCAATCTGCGGAATTATTGTAACGTATCTATTTAACATATTATCGTACTGTTGACAGTATTTCCTTTCGTTTGGTTTTATACTTAGACGCGTTAGCGTCGCTTTAGATAATCTGTTTAAATATCATTTTTGAAACGGCTGGTTACGGTTTGGAAATCAGTACTTTCATTTTGTGTGATGTACAGTCTAGTTTATTCCATACAGATTATGTCAATTGTTTCAAATGAGATCCATGAGGCAAATCATTCGAAGAAATAAAATTCGGTACATTGCTTTGCAACCACTGTTGAGTTGTTCTGGCTTCGTGGAATCTTACACGACTGTTGAGGTTTTAACCCCATTTTCTCAAAAATCAATGTTTGTCACTCCTCCATAACTCACTCCCCACCAATCCGTTACAGATGAAGGATGATGACCTATTTGTACTGTTAGAACCAACTGTTTTTCTTCTTTGGATGATCTAGCATAGATCGTATCATTTTGTTTATTACGAGATTTTTCAACAGTGAAGATCCTCTCATCGATGAAAGGGATTCGTTGATGCTGTATGGAGCCAAAAGTTGTTTTATTTTTGTTTTCGTTTCCTTTTCAAATATATATATTTTCATTTCGTGGCACACAGCTTCTTGTTTCCTTAATCGATTACGTCTAATTCGTGCTTTTAATGCTTTAATTGCTTGTTCAGTTCTAACAGCACGAGGTCTTCTAGATCTTTGACGATCTATAATAATAATATAATAATAACAATAATATTTATTTCTCACAAAAGCAAAGGAAAGTCAAACTACAAAAAAATTAGGAAATTGAAAAACTAAAAAGAAACTTGATAAAAATGCTTAGAGAGAAAAATACTCTTAAGGGTGTACTGTTGCTCTATTGGAGTCTAATCTTAAACTGCGAGACGAAAGTTATGAAAGAGATAGTAAATGCAGTTTTTCAAAGGGGACGTGAGTAAGATAAATTGTGGTCGCTGACGTGTAGAGCAACTTATTAATATTTTACTGAAACTACTGCTTTTTTGTTCACAAATATCTTCCTTATTATTAATGAAAAGATATAAAACTTTGGCTCGTTATATATACTAATGTTAAATGGAGGTACTTACGAAATCCATTTTCGAAAGTATATAATGTAGAATTACTTATAGTTCGCTAAAGATAGCGTAAAATTTGATATTTTTAAATTCATGGTAAATATTTCAGGACAATTATTAGTATAAACGGGCTTGCCTATCTTCTTAGATCATACTTCTCCAATCCTCGATGAAATATTTTATCAAATTTGGAAATAATGTTTGAAATACTTTTACTGTGTTATGAGATAGGAGCAGTACACCCTTAAGCACACGATTTTAAATATCACAACCAAAAAATCTTCTACTTCATATAAAGTACATTCCACTAACTAATTGATGCTTTTGAGTGTTATTCTTAATACACAATTTAAGATGTAGACAGAAGGAACTGTTTTTTTTTTGGTGAGGTGAAATCTTTTATGGACGCTACCAGCTTGGGTCGATCGCTGTGTAGCAGTGTGGGACTCCCAGGCGGGGTGTGCAAGCGTATCCTACCCACCAAAACACCTCTTTTCTTCGCGCGTGTCGCCAGAACCGTCCATGTGGCCTAATATCGGCTAACACGCTTAGTGTCTACCTCTTCCCAACCTCGGTTATTCACTAAGCTTCAAGAAATTTAATTACTCTTGGTTCTCTTCAATCGTATTTCGCCATTTGTTCTTTATCACTCATCATCCTAACGATAAGACTGTGGATTGCTTCTTTCAGACTCAACCATTATCTTAATCACGTTCTCTAGCGTCACATTGTCACCTAGCGCTGCCGCTAGGTTGCTTCTCTCCTGTTTCCATTTACTGCATGCGAACACTGCATGTTCAGGGGAGTCGGTAGCACCACAGTAGCCGCACAAGTCCTCCGTTGTTAGCTTGAATCTTTTGGGTATAACTACGGAAATGTCCGTGTCCCGAAAGAAACTGTGTCAAGTGGTAGTCCGTCTTTCTGTGCTTACATTCAGTCCATACCGTCAGGTCCGGGATCAGCGTTTTGGTCCATCCCGCACTCTCATTCTGCTCGCTCCAGGTATTTTGCCATTTCGTAATTGTGGCGTGTCTGATCTTAAGTTTGTCCGGCTTCTGTTGCAGTTGTTTTATTCTGAATAATTCAGCCTGCTCCTCCATTTGTAGTCGTAGAGGGGTACCCCCGCGATCACCAGCACAGCAGTCGTAGATACGGTTCGGTATCCGCTAACCAGTCTTAACAGGGCGCTTCTATGTATCCCTTCCAATATACATCTGTATTTTTTGGTGTTCATCACTTGCCACCATGCTGGACACGCGTACATTAGCTGCAATCTTATTACACCATGTAGCGCTAGTCTCTTTCTGCTCGCAGGTCCTCCCACGTTAGGCACTACCTTGGACAGGGCACCCAAACTAGTTTCTGCCTTCTTTACTAATTGCGTAAGGTGTGGTCCAAAGGTTAGTCCATCATTGAGCGGTCTTGTGTGGAGTTACCTGTAGGTCCTGTGATTCCAGCCAGTTTATCACTTCTTGGATGGACTCATTTGCCTTGAACAGAAGCTCTCTCTGGGCGTCTGCCTCCGCAATAATAAGAAGGTCGTCCGCATAAGCTACCGATGTAACACCTTGTGCCTATTGCAAACCCAAGACGCCGTCATATAGGATATTCCACAGGGTGGGTCCCACAGATGGAACTGTTAGAATGCACTATTCTCGAGAGATCGGTTTACAATGGGTTCTATTATTGTCGGCTAGCATTGCTGTGGCGCATTTTTTCCGGATTTTGAAGATTCTGTTCATATGTTTGGTGCTTCCCCATAATAAAATGTCTCTAGCCATAAGTGAATAACAGTTTGAATAATATAGAAGTTTGGCGGTTTCGCGGTTGGTCGTGGCTTCAAGTTTTCTTATTTGGTTAGTACTTCGTCTGCTACAAAGATAATCTGCCTGGACATTCCAATTTAACCCAGAGTCAACATATACGCCTAGTATTTTTATAGACTGCGACTGAATTGGTTTATTTTGATATTTTATCTTTTAAATTTTTCCTGCATTTAGTTTGAATTTATTTGCTTTGTACCAATTATCTGCGACATTCATTCCTAGTTGTTCCTTGATTTCTAATTCTAATAAAGTAGTTGCTGTAAATGTTAGTGTGGTATCGGTTGCATACATTATTATTTTCACATACTTAAGCTGTTGCAGTTGTTTTCTGATGTAAAACAGAAAAAGAGTGGGTCCCAGCTTTGGCCCTTGTGGTACACCATATTTAATAAAGTGCTCTTGTAAACGGCACTTTTCCACCAATTAGATCGCAAAATGTCATTGTCGTTGTTTTATTATTTAAATGCCCATATTCCAGTACTTACTTTCATAAGTTCCTCATATACATATTTTCGATATAATTTGAATTGTTTTTGTCTCCATTCTTGTAAAAAGGATTTTCTATACCGCAGTTATGCAAAGCAATGACATGAATGCAATTCTCTTTGTCTCCTCATTCCATAATTAAACTTGTCCTAAGAGCGTCATGTTAAAATTTTAGACGAAAATAGAAACAAAAATCTGTGTGAACAAGAACCAAGCTGTCAGAAATCTTCACACGTTAATCTAACGACACCACAGGAAGAGTCACGTTTAAACCTAACCCAATTCTGTCTGTTTCGTATTTTCTCTCTTATATTTTTCTTCGACTCTATTATTATATCACCAAACATTGTACTAATTGACTCGTTGAATAAACTACAATCGAAGTGTGATTCCATCCGACAATCACGTCCTCTTAATTCATAATTTTTTTCTCTGTGTTCGTAGTTTTTCGAAGTCCTACGACGACGGACTTAAAATACACAACTGTATATTGTTCTATCTGGTTCCGAGAATGTTTTTCGAAAAGCGCTAAGATATAAGCAACGATGAGTCTATTTCATTATCACCGACATAAATCAAACACTAAAACGATATTTCTTTTAACACATCTTTACATATGTAGATTTACTGTTCGGTCCAGCAGGCGTATACTATAGAATGCAGAGATGCGTGGATATTTGTGTGTTGTGTGTGTTTACTATGAGAACACTGTTTCTTCTTTCGTCTTCGACAAAATACACATCTACTGGCTCTCACATACGTTTATATACGTACGTAGCAGGGTCCTAACGTGATTTACAACATTGTTATTCGGAACGGTTAAAACAAATATTAAAATACATACAGCAGCGTAATAATGAAGAAAATAATCAAGCAAACAAATAATTTCCAATCTTCGATTTATATTGAAATATCATTACGTAAAGGCATACATACGTTCAAGGCGAAGAAGATTTATGTACAAACATGTGTGCGTTGTGTACCACACACTGCTTAAGATGCTACGTTATTCAGGTCGAAATGAACAACAAAAAAACGGTAATGAATTATTCAGTGGATGACAGCTTTTGATATGTTAAAAAATTCATTTGCGAGAAAGCTAAAGATGCGAGTACAACATGTCCACATTATTATACTTTCTTATTGTTAAATCGTTCCTTCGACTGTCCTCGTGAGGAGAACCAGCTTTCCCACAGATGCAGGCCCTATTGTACTTAAAGGAGAAACGATCTCTCCAAATAATATAAGCGATAATGAGTTAGTATTATTTGAGTTATTTAGGGTAATTAAAAATGTGTCCTTATATTAGGGACACCCTTTATTGGTATTATTACATATTTTGTGCCGTATAATATAGAAGCTGAGGAGAAATCTGTCAGGAAACGTAATTAAGTTGAATAATCCTCGAAAAGGCCATCTGGCAACGTTCTGATTCACCTTTACGGCCTAGGTAATCCGATTATCGGCTTAGGAAAAGTCATTTCTCGGTCTGTTAGAAGCTGCGTGATTGGATACAATTCACAAATCTTATGTGAGGGGCTTGTCAATCGGAATAAACCGCAGTCTCCCGTTCGATATATTAATTAGCAATTATCCCGAGGAGATATGTGTATACCGGCTTTTCGAGGTAAACGACTCAAAATACCGCGAATATTTCCTTATCCAATAGGAAATCTATCTTTGTTACATACATATATATTCGAAATTTGAACGAAATCGGATAGGTCGAGATTTTCTGCAAAATCGCAAAAATGGATGGAAAAAATGTGGATTTTTGACAATTTTCGATGGGCTTTCGATTTCGTTCAAATTTTGGATGTATATGTAATTGACCGTGCTGAATAAGTAACAAGTTATCAACAATAAGTAAGATACTAGAAAGGACCATCCAACTAAGAATGACAACACACATACAAAAAAACGACATTATAAATTAGGTACAGCCAATATGCTTTTCAAGCAAACACAAGTAGGATGTCAGCAGCTTATGACTTGACAAATGACATCACAAAAGAACTTGACCACAAAAAAAGGTAATAGCAATATTTATAGATATGCGAAAAGCTTTTGATACGATATCCCAAGATAAACTCGTAGAAAAAATTGAAAGGTATGGATTCAAAGGCAAGGAACTACATATAATAGAATCCTGTATCTCTAATAAGAAACAAATAACAAAAATAAACAACGTTTTAAGCGAACTAAGTTATGCCGAATACGGATTACCACAAGGTAGAAATCTACCCCCCTCCCCCTACCTTCCCCGAATTCTATGTACACCCTACGTAAACGATTTATTGGAACAACCCTTTAATGGAAAACTGTATGCGTATGCAGACGACACTTGTATACTTTACTCCAGACAATATATAAAAACCATGCAGGAAAAAATAAAAAAAGCCATGAAACGATTGGAAGAGTGGTGTTCTAATAACCTTCTTACCATAAATGAAAAAAAAAACGGCATATATGTATATTACAACCCCACGAGAGAGAAGCAAGAAGTAAAACTTGAAAGGACAAAAACTAAATGAAATCAAAGAAACAATATTTATCTGGGATTGCACCTACAAAATACAATGAAATGGGACAAACATATATAACACATAGTCAAACAAAACACCAAAACAATCGCAGCGTCATACAAAATAAAAAATATAATACCATCCGCTTATAAAAAATCAATTTACGATGCAGTTTTTACTGCAACAAACAGTTATTTAATAAACATATGGGGAAACACAACAGCGAAAAATGTATCCAAAATACAACGACAACGAAACAAAGTACTAAAAATAAAAATACACAAAATGCATTACAGAACACCAACAAAACACATCTACAGGAAAACGCAAGAACTAAATATACGGCAATTAACAGAACTACATAACATACTGCTTGTACATAAAATAGAAAATAAGAGAATAAAACTAAAAATAAAACTCCAGACAAATACACGACTATCACACTTGCGAACCGAAAAATATAAACACCAAAAGTAACAAACACTGACCACTGACCATCAAAACAATAGAAATTTACAACAAAATTTCAAAAAATATAAAACAATTACCATACCACATTTTTAAGAACAAAATAAAACATATGCTACGAAAGGAAAATTAAATTAAATACATACAAAAAAAACACAAGCAAGACTCGATCACTGAAGAAAAAATTCAAAAGTCCCTCAATACCATTAGCCCCTGGATAGCAGTTCTCGAGGTGGAGTAGAGGGATGCAATAACAACAGATATTAATGCTTTCTTTATGTTTTGATTAATATGTTTTAATTTATATGTATCTGTTGTTATAAATAAATAAATAAATAAAAAACATAATAAATTTGGGTTAAAATGCTTTTTTTGGCCAAAAACTATAAAAAATAGCATCTATGACCTCAAAATCTTGCACAGTTTTGGTTTTTTTCAAATGTTGTTTCTCCAGATGATTAGCCTTCTTCTAGTTTAGATTATAAGTTATGGTCGGATCTAGAGAAAATATGGCAAGCTCGAAAAGACTAATTTGGAATCATTGAAACAAACTTTAAGGGAAGCAATTGCAAATTTCCCAAGAAATCGTTTAATTGTCTACATTTAAATTAAATCTACATATAAACCGGCCAATTAACTTTTCCTTATCCGAACACTTAAGGCGTATTATACAAATTGGAATCATTTCACGACAAACAATAACCCACACTTAGTAATTTAAATTTCAAATTTAAAACGAGATTGACATGAGAATAAACACGAGTTTAAATTTAAAATAAAAAGACATCGCAGCCGAAATCTAGCGAGAAATCTCAGCTCGCAACGCCCCCCTACAAATGTTGAAAAAGCGAATCAATTAAATATGTAAATATATAAGATATAAATGGAAAACATAACACGAGTTATTGTTACGATTTCTCCACACTGGCTGTAGTGCTGCTTTTATTTAAGCCTGGGACCTACTACAGACATGATGTTAGTCTATCTAAATGCATAAACATTGTGTAAGGCGCCGTTTGAGCGCATTTCGGATATTGGTTATCTTTGTCTCCGCTGTCAACCTACGTCTCGTGTGCGACTAATGGCCGTTACTCAGGAGCATTACGACGAATAAGTCGATCATTGCGCAATAATATTTCTTTAGCTGGAGGTTTAGAGATTTTTATAAATATCGGGAAGCACGTGGGATACTTTTGTTTTGATACGTATGTTTGTATTGTGATTGAAGGATTGCCTATACAGTTGAGATCATTTAAAAGTTACGGCATACTAGTAGTAGTGTGCATAAGTTATCGATCACTAACATATTACGCAAATACAAGTTTTTTGCAACTCTATTCGGAGAAAATGGTCACAATAAAATTATTTCTATACTCTACAACATTGAAAATAACGTGATTGGTATCACGTTTTGTTTGTTCAGCAATTACCGCTGAACTATTTTTAATTAAACAAAAAAATCGTTAAATTAACGGTCACAATAATTTACCGAAGCTTGGACTATCTGTTGGCGGGTTTCGCCCCAACAGACACCGGTTAAGTCTCACCGAATCCCCGTATTTTGCATTTACTATTTTTCACGATTTTTTTTTTTTATTTTGTATATTCATCATTGTACTGCAGTTATCACTTAAAAAAGCAATTATTACTAAATTATATTTAACTAAACCAAAAAATCGGTAAATTAACGGCCACAATCGTTTACCGAAGCTTGGATTATCTGTTGACGGGTTTCGCCCCAACAGACACCGGTTAATGTTCGCCGAATCACCGTATTTTGCATTTACTATTTTTGACAATTTTTTTTAGTATGTTTGTCATTGTATTGCAGTTATAACTTAAAAAACATTTATCACTTAATTATTTCTAATTAAACCAAAAAATCGTTAAATTAACGGTCACAATCTTTTACCGAAGCTTGGATTATCTGTTGACGGGTTTCGCCCCAAATAGACACCGGTTAATTTTCGCCGAATCACCGTATTTTGCATTTACTATTTTTGACAATTTTTTTTTAGTATGATTGTCATTGTATTGCAGATATAACTTAAAAAAGCAATTATCACTGAATTATATTTAATTAAACCAAAAAATCGGTAAATTAACGGCCACAACCGTTTACCGAAGCTTGGATTATCTGTTGACGGGTTTCGCCCCAACAGACACCGGTTAATTTTCGCCGAATCACCGTATTTTGCATTTGCTATTTTTGACAATTTTTTTTTTAGTATGTTTGTCATTGTATTGCAGTTATAACTTTAAAAGCATTTATCACTGAATTATTTCTAATTAAACCAAAAAATCGTTAAATTAACGGTCACAATCTTTTACCGAAGCTTGGATTATCTGTTGACGGGTTTCGCCCCAACAGACACCGGTTAATTTTCGCCGAATCACCGTATTTTGCATTTGCTATTTTTGACAATTTTTTTTAGTATGTTTGTCATTGTATTGTAGATATAACTTAAAAAAGCTATTATCACTGAACTATTTCTAATTAAGCCAAAAAATCGTTAAATTAACGGTCACAATCGTTTACCGAAGCTTGGATGATTATCTGTTGACGGGTTTCGCCCCAACAGACCGGTTAATTTTCGCCGAATCCTCGTATTTTGCATTTACTATTTTTGAGGATAAACGGAAAAAAAATTAAGGCGGTAAACAGGCGATTGATAACTTATGCACACTAATGTATATTCTAACAAGTCAAAAAATGGATTCCCAAGTACTCCACTTTTTTTTTAGTCGAATTTCTTTTTTGGTTCCTTTAATCACAGCAACTGCTTCTTCATCTTCATACTCATTGAAAAACGGAGACGCAAAATTTAAGAGGATAATGACTATGAAGGTCCCATCTCCATCATTCTTCTCTCATCAGAACACCCATACAATTTATAACATTTCGCGGTTAATTAACGCGGCAGCTCTTCGTCACGAAGAGATTTATCCACTTCATTATTACGCGTAGTTTTAACGACGAAACACAGACACGTTCGACCCACGCGCTACAGTTGACGAATTTTTCAAAAAATCCACCATCCAGAGTGCGTTTTCGCGACGAAGCGCAGCTCTTTTTTTCCCTCTTTAAATAATAATCATCCGCGAGTCCGATCTGGGCTTGATAAGCTCTGCTTAAGCCGCAATTTATGGTTCGCTTTACAGGAATTTAAACGCCTGCGACTCGTTCGGCTTTGAATAATTTAACTAAAAAAAAAAAAGCGGTGCCTATTACAAGCCTCGCAGTGCTGTTCCTCTCCCGCAAAGAGAAGAAGATGGAGTCGGTGTCGCTTATTTTAATATTTAATGTCACAATATACGCAAACAAGCGCCGAGCGGCACCTACTTAAGTCGTGAATAAAATAAAAGTCTTCGGAAACTGGTTGTACGAGATGATTCTGCGACAATGTTGCGGGTAATATAGTAGAAAATCTGGGATATTACCGATTAAATTTATCGAATTGAGTGTTTTCGTTTAAGGCAAAGGATCCAGGTATGATGTATGCGGTCTTCTGGCGCGGCAGGACATTAGTCATAAGAAGAACATGGTGCACTATCACGTGAGCTGGGAGATATATTGGAGATCGTTGAATAAATGCATACAGAACGAACATATTATGTTTCAAAAATGATTACGATCTACTAGAAGACCGACTGGATACCTTTTGTTTCGTTTGAAACTGTAAAGTAAATATAAATATAAAAAGGACAATGGTTATCTCTTCGGTTGCATCTTTCGAAGCTGTTTGACATATTTTATTCAACCTTAAATTTAGCAGGCAAGGATGTGTAACGTTATGATTGAAATGTATACATCGATTAACGATACAGCACTCTCAAATCGGAAAACGAGTCTTACAAGCTATGTATTGCCCTTTCTGTAGAACTGCCTTTAAAATTTAAATAAGATTTAAATTGAAAGAAACATATTAACTCGTAAATAAAAGCAGTAAAGTATTCTCTCACGAATGGGAACTTTGTCAAGTCGAGTTGGTGTTTGTCGTTTATAGCCTTTTAAGGATTTACAGTCTCTTATTTTCTCTAAATTACACGGACAACGATTGCTAGTAGTTAGCCCTTAACAAAGACCAAATGAAAATAGTGTAGGAATAAGTTACATTAGTTTATGAGTACTAGTCGATCATTTGCACTTAGGTTAGGTTTGTTAAGAATTTTATGAACTAAGTTGGTGGTTTCTATGGGAAGCTATTGTTAAGAATGTTTTGCTCATTATTTAGTAATAGTGACGAAAAATGTAGAATCCCATTGGCTGGACCGTCTAGCCAACCCTCTTTACAAAAAAAAAATAGAAAATCCAAGTTGCGGTAATTCCATGAAGACTACAAAATAACAATCTCAAAGGATCCCTTAACGCCATAAAAAAAAAACAATCGCAAAGGTGCAGTGAGTAAAGTTACAGTTTGTTCTACATTTTTACAAAAAAAACTGAATAATTCTTGTTTTACTTCATAAAGAAATAGAAAATAAAAATGTTGGCTCTTCCACCTCCTCCCCCCTCCCCCCTATGTTGTTTGTATTTTATTAAGTAATACATAATAACGAAATTTTCGTGAATACATTTTTTTTTAATTTTTGGAGGTTTGTTCTAGGTTTTTCACGATTTGTTCTACATTTTTCAAAATTTGAGCCTTATATAACATAGGCACCTACTTCCTCAAAAAAAGGGCAAAAAGCAAGCTATGACATTGGTGAAGTAAGCTTCCTTTCCATCTCCTTTTTTGGATAATTGCAATTTTTTAATGTAGGTATAGGGTGTTCTATATAGGCCAAAATTTTGTATAATAATATTAAATAATTGGCAAAAAAAAACGGAAAAATTGTTTCTATAGTCAGTGCTTTCCCCACCTCCCCCTACCTATTCAAAATTCCATTTTTTTTAATTGTTTCAGGTTGTTTTAATTGTTCTGAACATTTTTTTTAAATTGTTTTTTGACTGATATCACCTTTATTTAAAATAGGCCAAAGTTTTGTATAATAATATTAAATAATTGACAAAAACACGGAAAAAATCGCGTCTGTAGTCAGTGCGTCCCCCACCTCCCCCTACCTATTCAAAATTCCATTTTTTTAAATTGTTTCAGGTTGTTTTAATTGTTCTGAATATTTTTTTTTTCTAATTTTTGTTTGGCTGATATCACCTTTATTTAAAATGATAAAATTGAGAAAAACAAATTTTTACGAGCCCCCTCTTTTGTGAAGATTATAATTTTGACAGTTGTTCTAGTTATTTGCAACGTTTAGCCTTCTACTAGGTGTTGGTCATAAAATAATTGAGAAAAGCGTAATTTTTCTGGCCACCAGTTTCTCGAAATTGCAAATTTTGAAATTCCAAATGGTGGTTGTTCTATATGTATTGTTTCAAAGTTTTAATCTTCTGTTAACTATGGTAAAAAAAGAGAAGGTAGGTAAAAATTAACTGTCTTTAGTACTTTCAGGTTGTTCCAGGCTTGTTCCATTTAGTTTCATGTAGAATCTTATGAAAAAAAAAGAACTTCTGAAAGAAAAAAATAAACTACGATATCTTTGAAGTTGGTCACCCCATTTTTGTTGAAAATTTTAATCTTGCAAGCATTTCCAGTTTGCTCTGAACTTGTTCTACACTGTTTTAAAGTTTCAATCATCTCTGTCATGTGTATTTCGCAAAATAATAGAAGAAAATAATCGATGACAGGTGTAAAGTAGTCCCCCTACTTTTTTTTAGAAAATTGACATTTTGAAGGTTGTTCGAGATTTTTTTAGGATTGTTCTATATTGTTCCAAAAGTTCAGTCTTCAAATAAAGTCTCTGTGAGTACCTTTTATTGAATTTCTTGTCTTATTTTACCAGTACCGAAAAAAAATCTCGAGATTCCCATAACATAATCTTTGGATGTATACAGTATGTCCAAGATTATCATCATAGGGGCTTTAAAACCGGCAAGAGATACAGCGGTTGTTAAATGAGAAAGAGGTTGGGCGATTCAATGACAAATAATACGCATCAATAGAAATTAACAAATGTTAACAACTTTTAAAAATATTTGGAAAAAATCGAAATATTGTGAAATGGTTTTTACGTTCTTCTGTACTTACTCCAAGAAATATTTTTAAATTAATTACACTTTATTAGGGCTACTTTCTCTGCTCTACAAGATTGTATTCTCAAATTAAAAATCCAACGTTTCGCCTTCAAGTCCCCATCATCAACTTAATTTTTTTTAATACGAACCTGATTTATAAAACGCAGATTTTGAGATATATTTTAAATCTACATACAATTGTGTATTGCATGTGATAGTTCCATTACGTTTTGGATGCGTATCAGTATTAAAGAGAAAGTTGAGGACGGTGGCTTGAAGACGAAACATGGGATTTTTTATTTGAGAATGCGATCTTGTAGAGCAGAAAAAGTAGCTCTAATAAAGTGCAATTATTTTTAAAATATTTCTTTGAATAAGTACAAGAAACGTAAAAACCATTCCGGTTTTTTTTTCGAATATCTTTGTTTTTTAATTTTTTTTTTTAATTTTTCTTGATACATATTATTTGTCATACAATCGTGCAACTGTTTTCCTATTTAACAACCGCTGTATCTATACAGCGCATTCAAGGTTCTCAGGATAGACATCCTTATCTTGAACGTACTATATATCTATGTATGTATATCTTCATCAGTCGCCGACGAACACCGTTGAGTGCACTTTGTTTAGTCTAAGGAATTATTACTGCTAAGAAACAAAGTACAGTGATAATTTTTTTTGCAGAATTAAAATGCGTCTTAAAACAATTTAATGGTGTTGTTAACCCATCTTCATAAATTTGTCGTTGTATGTCTTTTTCTTGCTGGTTTTCTGCGGCTCCGTAAGCACACATGATTGCCGGCTGTGAATTGATTTTAATGTTTTGGCGAAAATTCGCGAAAATGTTGTTCGTTTGTGTATTTACACATCCAGAACGCATAAAACCCAATTACGCCTAACAAGAGCAGAGGAAAAGTTGCACCCGACAATTTTATTCGCTGGCATTTCAGTTTGAACATTAGATTGATGTCTTTAATATCTTCACGTCTCAAACGCGCTCTATGTAGGTATATCGAATTTCGCATCCACGGAATAACCTGTATAATCAAGGCTTGTTTATATTCCCTTCTAAACAAGAATAATGACACTCATTTTGCTACATCTCATGAACGAGCAAACCCAGCCCAAACGATATTTTTCCATTTATTTTTCTCGCAAAAAAAAACAGAAAAAAATGGTATAGCTAGCGTAAGTGTCGCATTCGTACATGCATCCACGAGAATAAATTTGAGGTTATTCACACTCCTAACGCAATTAAGTCCAATTACGCATATTAATGAATGTTCGTTACGGGCGTATTATTCACGTTAACTTCGCTGCGAGATTTCGCAAAATAACAGTCGCCGTTAATTGTTGCTACTTCTCCTTCGTCTTCATCTAAATTTGGACAAGGTCGTCGTCGTCGTTTCTTGTTTCAGAGAGGCGCAGGTTTCGCATGAAATCGGTTTAATTGAGATAATTACCTGCTAAGCAATTAAAGCAATTCTCTATGTAAATGATTTTAACCTAAATAAGTATTTATTAAAAGATCTTACCTATTTCTTAATTCGTGTCAAATATAACAAATGAGTTCATGTTGGCTGCAAAACTTAAAACTTAAATTCTACCAATTTTCAATACGACAAAATATGCAACAAAATTTTTGGAACTGCAATGGGTTCTCGATTATCTGCTGTAACAACAAATTTAGTAATGGAGGATCAAGATCCTCCATTACTAAATTCCTCATTACATTACTAAATTCCTCAAGAGGAAGATTCATTAAGCAAATTAAATTGTCATTGAATTTTACAAGCGTTATGTAGATGATTGCATATGTTGTATTTGGGTAAGTAAAATTAATCATTTTATGCACACATTTAATTCGTATGATGATAGGCTAAAAGTTACGTTTGAGAAAGAAAATCAAAATTCTATAAATTTTTTAAATGTTAGATAATACATAATAACACGAGTATAAAAATAAATTGGTACATAAAAGATATTAGCAGTAATCAACATTTAAGCAACTTTTCACCAGGCTATTACATTAACACATTCTGAATTTAGGAAAGAGAATTGACGCAAAATTAATAATAATAATAATAATAATAATAATAATAATAATGTTTTTTGTCATTTGTTCATTGAAGAACATCGAAATTGTCTGTAAGTAAAAAATTACAAAAAAAATATAAAATATATATAAAATATTAATACCTACACAGGGAGTGTAGATATAAAAGGAGACGTCATGGAAGAGACAGACAGAAGATGCAAAATTATTTACTTAGATACTCATACACACTATAAAATGTGTTATCGAGCAAATAACTAACTACTACTCTTCTAAAGGGCACGACTGCATGTATTTGTTTAATTTTCTTTGGTAGTTTGTTAAGACATAAAACAGCTCTATAGTAAGGGTTATATTCAAATAGTTTTGTGTGGTGTACAGGCACGCTCAAGTCATGTCGAAGCCTAGTGCACATGCTATCATAGTTATCATTTTCATTTCACATTCATTTGATATTTCACATTTTATGATCTGAAGCAGGGGTGACCTACGTCAAACTAGACAATATTTAAAAGAGCGCCTTTTATAATCGTCAGTACACTCTACACATCACATAACATAGATGCGAGGACTGCTTTGTTTAAGCATTCCAAAGAATTACGACATAACTTTGAGTCTCTAGTCTTGATTAGGTTCTTTTGTCATGTTTTTTTCTGGTTCTTGATCATAATTGTTGGAGCTTGACGAAAAATACATACATTGATATAACGATCATTCTTCGTATAATTAATTCTTAAATAATAATAATAATAATAATTTATTGTATCAATTATAAAAAAAGTCTGACAAAAATATAAATCAAATAAAATAACCAAAAATGGCACAAATCCCAGCCTAGTCCAGATAATAGACCGCAACAACAAATTCTTCGGAAACTTGCTACTAATTATTGTTCTGGATTATCTGCAATTCCTTACGCATATTACACCAACCCCGCATACTGATAATACCTTTAATCGTCTATTCACTCCATTATACTGTTCAACAATGTTATAAGAAAATCCTCTTTCGAAAAATGCAGTTTTGTGAACTGGTGGAGTAAGGATGCCCTTGAATCGAACATTCAAGTTGTGGACATCAGTTCGAAATGTAATTTTCGGATACAAGTATTGAGGAATTTTTGTTCAATAAAATTTTATGGTAGAAAACAAGACAGTGCAGCCTGCGCCGGTCTGCCATATTTAACCAATTGAGCGTTTTCAATTTGGTGGAATAATTCCAATACTGCAAACATTTTGTGCATGATAGCAACTGTATGTTCCTTGAATCTGACATTACAATCGACCTCCAATCCCAGATTCCTTTTACAGTCAACGATAGGCAATCTTGATGTAGAGTCCACTAATAAATCCTTGTCGGTGCCTGCATATGCAGAATAGTATAATTGGGATTGATTTTCAAGCAATGTGTATCAGCGAAAAGAGCTATAGAAGCAAGATCTTCATTAATTTTTAGAGACGCTTCATAGTAGGTGTACTATGCCGTTTCCACGCCAACCTGTTTTTTGGGTTTCTTTAATTGCTAATAAGATCACTTTCTAATTAGGCTTTCTAATTGACGGGTTTCTGCTAGAAATGTTGATATTTTGACCCTGAAATGGTTTCACTTGCATTATTTAGGTTAAAATAAAATAATAAAAACTGAATTCTTTTCCGTAAATCAGACCTGATTTCAACACAGCTGATTAAATCAGACCTGATAATCTGGTCTGATCAGAACCGATTATCAGGACTGTTTAAATCAGGTCTGATTTGCGGTAAAGAATTTAGTTTTTATTATTTTATTTTAACCTAAATAATGCGAGTGAAATTATTTTAGTGTCAAAATATCAACATTCCTAGCAGAATTCCGTCAATTAGAAAGCCTAATTAGAAAGTGATCTAATTAGCAATTAAAGAAACCCAAAAAACAGGTTGGCGTGGAAACGGCATAGTACACCTACTATTCATGAACGCAGTTTAATTGAAACGAACTATATAGGTACTATACTATACACTTGATACAACAAGTTACCAAAATCAATAAAAGCCTTACAAGCCACGCCACAATTTAAAGTAAAATTAAAGGAATATCTCATGGAGAATGTGTTTTATGGTATTGATAAATATATGAATGCATGTAATGAATGAATACACTTAAATAGGTTTTTTTATTGTACTATTGACAATGTCTATATTCACATGAACCACGACAATAAATAATAATAATAATAATTATTATTATTATTAATGATAACTCTGCGTGTCATCAGCATAACTATGCAACTTACAAAAGGTTATAGCGGAATTTATATTAGAAGTGTACAACGCAAAAAGAAGCGGACCCAGAATAGAACCTTGAGGCACTCCACAGCCAGCTTCGCCTAGTTTTTTTTACTTTATTCATGTTGCAGTTTCACATATTGAACAGTCGTCGGGATAAAGCCGACATATTCCAATATTAGAGACATAATTTGATGGTTAATTGTATCAAAAGCTCTGGACAGATCTAGCAAAACAGGAGCAGTACTCATTCCCGAATCAGCTCCACTACATCCGCCAAATCCGCCACAGCTGTGATTAACTGCGAAACCCAGATTGCGTAATGGGAAAAAGTTCAAATTTCTGAATAAAGTCGCTAAGCATGTTCTAACACCTTAGACAAAATGCTTATTGGTCTTAAATCTTTATAGTCACAATGAAGCGATTTCTTCGGAATTAGTAACACCTTGCAAGCTTTCCAGTTGGAAGGGAAAACACTATTAAAAAAACTTTTTATTATTAATTTGTATGTAGATTCTGGAATAAATCAGAGAAGAAGATAAGTAAATACGTGCTTAAAGGTTAGAAAAGCACATACGTATACTAGTCCTATTCGATAGGAATCATAAAAGAATTCAATTGTCGAAACCAAATCAAAACGGGGAACCTGAAAGCGTTCAAACAGAATTCCTATAATCATATTATAGTTTAAACAGATTCAGTTGCCTGCATTATTACACGTACAAGCGTATACAAGCAATAAATATAATAGTTAATACCTATATAAAGTTGACGTTTCACAAAAAAATCTGTTTATTTTATCATTTTAGAATTACCCGTAGATATATATTTTTATTATCAGATCCTATTAAAAATAACACACCCGGAATATATTCCGTGAAAAAAGTATTTTTAATCGGATTCTTGTTTGGATACCCGAAAAAACTTATTTATACTATTTTAAAACTTGCCTGCTTTACAACGTACACACGGAATAATGTATGAATCTGTATGTATATACAGATACACGAACAACAGACGCTGGATGAGTTGAACTGTGTGTTCTTTAGCGTTGAATCTCTTCTCGCTGGGATTATAAAAGGATTGTTTTAGAAAAACATACGGTAGCTCCCCGGCATATTTTTACAAATTTATACAACAGACGAACGCGGGCAACCTGCTTTTTTTTCCGGCTTGGTTATAGTGTTATTCCTCCGTTCACCGGGCGAGAATTTACGGACGAAAGATACCTAAATTTTGGTCGGGAGGTGATAAATATGTTTCTTTATCGATTTAAATATGTTCGCGTACGCTCTAAATGACTATATTACGTTGAGGATCAACATAAAGACGATGCCCCTTCTGTATCGTCGTAAATACGGACGAATTGTGGTTTGTTGCGCGATGCTTTTGGATTTTATTCTTTTAAAGTGATTTTTAATCGAGTTATAAAGTAGATGATTTTATTGGAGGACGGCAACGAAATGCAATAACGGTAATGGACGATGTTCGATAGCAGACATGACAATTAGCAGTTGCTAAATTAGTTCTGAACATTTCTTGCGTACAAAGTGTGATAAAGATCTTAAGTAGAATCTTCCAAGAAAATCTTCAAGAACAAATACAGAAAACTTAAAGGTAACTTGCCAATATGTATCACTGCGCAAGCGATTTGTTAAATAATTAAAATAGAAGGCTAACATTTTGGAAGTATGCACAAATATATCTTAAAAGTGACTAAGATTTCTCAGCAACAAGGAAGCAATTTGCTCCAAATTTTTGCTTTTTAATTTTCCACCGAAGTCTGCAAGTTAGAAAGCTGAAGCTTTGAAACAGCTGTGTATGTATGTGTGGTGTTGGGGTGATAATCCACTGCGACCTAAAAGATCTATTGTCTCCCCCATTCTCGCTGTGTTTACAGCTGGCCAATTAGTCCGATTCCTTTTAGAAAGTGCATGATATCGGAAGGCCTCGCATTAGATAGTTCTCCATCTTCAACTTCATGTGCTCCTAGGTGCAAAGTCCTTGAGTTGCACAGTGCAGAGCAGTTTGAGAGTAGACGAATGGATGATTCATCCTCTTCCCCACAGAATCTGCATTCGGCATCTTTTGATATTCCGAGCCTAATTAGGTGTCCGTTCAGTTTGCAGTGGCATGAGAGGATCCCTGTTAATATGCGAATATTTGTTTTGCTGAGCTTAATGCATTCTGAGTATCTCTTTTGGTTAAATGTTCCCAGAAGAGTTTTAGCTTGCCTCATACCGTGGAGATTCTCCCAGTATTTGAATTTTCTCTGCTCTACTTCACTTTTGAGCTTCTCCAGTATTATACTGTTACTTATCCCGCAAAAGGGTTCAGGCCCCACAAAAAATGTTCTGGCTCCGTTCTTAGCAAGGTTATCTGTTATTTCATTCCCTTTCATTCCGGTGTGTCCCGGAACTCACAACAGTGTCACCGTGTTTCTTTTGCCTAGCTCGTTGAGTTTGTCTAGGCACTCCCAAACCATTTTGGAGCTGATAACGTTGGAGTTCAGCGCCCTAATGGCTGCTTGACTATCAGACATTATGATAATCTCTTGCTTTTTATAGCTTCTATCGATGTTGAAGTGGACGCATCTTTCAATTACGTGTATTTCCGCCTGGAAGATACTTGGGTACATCCCCAAGCTTTCGGAATATTTGGTTCTAGGCCCATATATCTCTATTCCAGTTCCCTCTGCCGTTTTGGAGCCATCAGTGTACCATTTGATAGCGTTGCTATTAGGTTTCGAAACGGTGTCTTTGTCCCATTCACTTCTGGTGCTAAGCTTTCTTGTGAACCTTTTCACATAACTGAACCTCCGTGGAAAATCATCTCGGGGGCTCCTTCCCCGATCATTCTACGTGTGGTGCTGTTCGCTGTGCTCTCCACCAAGATGTGGAGAGAAGCTTTGGCAAGATTAGCTCTCGCACTAGCCAGGTTAGTTCTTTTGCTCCAAACCACTGCTCCATAAGTGATCATTGGTCTCACTATTGCAGTATACATCCAGAGCAGTATTTTTGGGTTACATCCCCAATTATTTCCTGCAAAGTTTCTACAGACCATTAAGGCCCTTTTTGCCTTGTTTGTTACTTCAAGCACATGCTTGTCCATGAAAGTTTATTGTCTAGCATGTCAATGGCAATGGCAATCTATCTCTTGCCGATCAATCCTTATGGTTTTGAGACTTGATTTCCTTTTTCTTGTGAATGGTATAAGAGTGGTCTTAGTGGGGTTTATGTTTAGACCCACTGATTGGCATCACTTTTTCGTAGTAGTAAGAGAGGAGTAGCTAAATTTTGCTTTTCTTCTCAATTAATTGACGAACTACAAATGATAGATGCAAGAGCATGCATGTTAGAAAGCTGTAAATATGGAACAATATAGAAAAACAATAGAACAAAAATAAAGAGCTCTAAATTTTTGTTTTTCAATTTACCACCGAAGCCTGCAAGTTAGAGAACTGAAGCTTTGAAACAATATAGGACAAATCTGAAAAACCTAGAACGACTAACAAAACTATGAATGTCAAAACAAAAGAGAACACAAGCTAAATTTTGTTCTTTCCTCAATTAATTGACGAACTACAAATGATAGATGGAAAAATATGCATGTCAGAAAACTGTAAATATGGAACAATTTAGAATACAAAAATTAAGAACTCCAAATTTTTGTTTGTCAATTTTCCACCGAAGTCTGCAAGTTAGAAAGCTGAAGCTTTGAAACAATATGAGACTAATTTGAGAAATCTAGAAAGACTACCAAAACTCCAAATGTACTACAAATGATGGATGGGTTACAAAGTTGTTCCAAAACGGCTCAAGTACAACCCAACAAACAAATCGAAAACGCATTGGTTTTTTCAATTTTTTCACGACATGTGACAATTTGGGCAACATTTTGAATTTCGCTAGAATTATTATTTATTTGATAATTTGCTCAAAGAGGAGAGGTGACTGGCAAAGAAACAAGAATAAACCTAGAACAACATTAAGCACACGATATCATATAAACCTAGAAAAACATCAAAAATTTAACTTGCATGTTTGAAGGCTGTAACTGTGAACGAATGCAGAGCACGTCTCAAACAACTTGGAACAATTTTTAACATTTCAAATTTCGGAAAGGGGGCTAACGCCCTACATTTCATAGATTGCTTTTCTCGATCTTTTCACGAAATATGGATGATAAGTAAATTCAGAAATTTAGAAACAATATAGAACAAATGCAGAATAACAGTCAAGGTTTTGAATTTCAAAATAGAAGTAAGTAGCTGACAAAATTTCGTTCTCCTCAATTATTTCATGAACTACTCATGTTACAAGTTTGAAAAAATGCTGTGCACAACTACGATAAACTGGAAAAACTTCCATGATGGCTTCTTCCCGTTTTTTTTTTTTCTTTTCATTTTGCGAAACTCTAAATTTAACATTCTAGGGATTGTTGCAGACTTCTTTGCAACCAAACAGAAGTACCTCGATTTTATAGGCGTTACTATTAGAACTGTAGTCAATTGGAGAAAAGGATTGTGTGAAACGAGAAATCAGATCAAAGTTAATAAACTTTAGAACCGACCGCTTAAATGATTCAAAGGAAAATTGAAGTGGTATGTCATCTACCTATAAATAAGATTTGCAATGAAACAAGATGAAAGATTGAATGCATAAAGTGCGTGAAATATGGAGTCTTAGACAGGAAGTAGGATAGATTGGAGCCTATGAGTTTCATAAATATAAATTGCAAAAACATAATTCTTCCAACTTGAAATGTGGTCAAAATCTGGTTAAAATTCTAAGTTGTCTACTCAACATGGTAGATAATATGACATTTTTAACATCTGCTCTGATCATGGTATCTACCAAAATACGCAGATAACTTTTATTGATAAATTTGTGAATCATTCTTTAGATATAATAACATCACCATTACAAACTTGCAAGGTTTGTTGCTATAGAAGAGGTTGGAAAGTTCTACTAAGCTCATGTCTTGGCAGTTCTAGTTTATGTGCTTGTTAGTTCTCTCGTTTAGTAGGTTTTCTGCTAGTACAGTGATGCTCTTATGGACACAGCTCTGGCCTGCACTTACTAAAAAATTATCATTTCCAATAGAAAATTCCTATTTTCGACAGCTGCTAATTTCAATTAAATTATTCCCCACGCAGATCGAATTATCCAATCGCGTTTAAACATTCGTCATAACCTATACGTAGAACCCGCATAAACATTACCATAATTCTATAATAATTCGAAATCATGTAGGCCGCACGTATAACGTTGCCTTACTTCTACGCTGCAATAAATCGCGAATAATATGCCCTCCTCAAACAACCGATTTGCATATTAACCGTGATACTTAGTGCGAAATTTATGATTTTTCGAACGCCTGACGTCCGTACGCCTCATACGTGCCGCGTACACACGAGGACTATTTTTTTCTCATTTGTTGTTCCTTTTCTCCTCTCCAGTTGACGGGTAGCGAAAATAAATTCTCGCAGTCGAAACTGCGGGTGGTTCAACACGTTTTCGCCGAGCAATTCGCATACATTATATCGAATAGACGTGTTATAAATATAGCCCGCTAATGTGTGTGTGTCTCGTAGAAGTTGTTTCATGGATGAGGTGAGGTGGAATGCATTGAGTGCATGTTTACATTCCAATGATTGTTCAGATTGAGAATAAGCTTACTGATCGATACAGTTCCTCTATCTTTAATTACTAGTCAAGAGCTTAATTTGATAAAATTCATTATTCAGTTTTATATATTAATCTTTTTTTATAACTATTTTCTTTTCTTAAAATCGTAACAGTTATGTCGTCACCCTTTAGAATGCTTGCACAAAGCAGTTTCCGCGGTTATATCACGTAATATAGTGTACTGATGATTATAGAGATTTTCTTTAATTATTGGTTAGTTTGACCTATGTACGTAATCTACCTAATAGATCGAATATAATTGTAATTTCTCTGATTTATTTTAACGGGTTAATTGCAACAAAACCTCCTCTAAACTCCCTGACCCGACTGCAGGTGTCGCTGCAGTCTACGAAACTGTAGCTTCCATCTCCGTCCGTTACGACCCAAACCATCCCAATTAGAGACTTGATTTATTATGTACCGTGCGGAGCGGAGGAGATGAACATCACTACTATTTATTCAGGCGATATATTTTATTATGAATTGTACTGTACAACACGCACTCTAGTCGGGGGCCGCCTCCCAAAACGAGACGGCTTCGATTGTAGTCCGCTCCGTTCCGACAGGGTCCGCATAAACATAAATGAGACGGACAATTGGAAGCGTGAAAATCACTCGCGCCGTCGAATTGCTTCATTGTCGTTCGTTGGCAATCTGTTTAGATGTGTGCAGCGTTTGATGTGCAATAATTGTTAAACGGTAAGCGCATATGGCGCTGCTAATTTCACTTTGTACTATTACGATCGGGATTGGATCATCTCCAGTTAGATTGTAAAGTTTTGGGTTGCGTTGTATAACTGGTTTAATACTTTTTCGGGTAAATAATTGGAGACATGTTTCTTCCCAATTTATTAATCTGTATACAAGCCAGCCGAGGTTGCCGGCTGGTTGGTTCTGAAATTTATGGTTGTCATTGTGAAGGTTAGTTTGTACATTTTAGAAAATAAGGAGACAACGAAATTTATACGCTCTATACAGAGCGGAAAACGAGGAAGAATTACCCGCGGAGCGTTGTTTTATTGATTCTGCAGCTTCTTTCTTCTTATTGCTTCTTTATCTTGTTAAGTTGAGATAAATAAATCTAGGTTAGTTAGACGCTTCCAAGAGTGATATATCAATTTAGGAATACGTTTTTAGTGGAGTAAAAATAATTATGAACGAAGTTGGGTATATCTGATTTAAGCTTCGGCATACTCTAACGTTGCCTTGCAAAGCAATTGGAAGCTTTTCAATAGCCCAAAATCACAATTTGAAAAACAAGTCAAATAAAGTGGGGAACAACATCCCCAGCAAGTTAAGAACCAGAATCAGAATTAAGGAAATTCTTGGACAGGAAAAAATTCTTTCTGGGTACGATTAGGTCGTTTGGGGCCGCTAGTGTGGGCCTCCCAAAGCTTCAAACTAATTTCTGTTATATTGTTCTTGTTTACCTTCTAGGGTAGGTTTCTTTCCAGCATGGTCCTTCCTAATGGTGTTTCCTTCATTCTGCTGTCTGAATATCCGAGATTTGAACAGATGCATGGAGCGAACCTAACCAAAGAGAATTTACAAGTTCTAAGGAAACCATCACCTTACCGGAGCTGTGTCTGTTAGTAGTCCGCATTTCTGAATGTGCATACATGTGATCCATGGATTCCGTGTTTATTTATTAAAGAAAATCTTGCATGATCATGAAGCCACTAATTCAAATCTGAGTATTGCCATGAAAAGTTCCATTACAGGGTGAAATATTAGATCTTCGGTCAGTTCACTGGGACCTCATCGGCAGATTCGCAAAACGGAAGCCAGCCAGACAGCGACTCTGCTGACAGTGGATTACGGATAATGGGATTGACTGATGATCTAGGAAAAGTAGAGGTAGTAGAGCAGTCTTAGTGTAAGGTAGTCATAAGAGAGAAGTTTAGGATTATATGAAGATGTAGGCAGTAAATAAGTTAAGAAGTAAGTAAGCAGTTTAAGTGAGCAACCCCTAGCAACAAGCAAGTGAGTGACGCTACCGTCTTTAGGTTAGAGTCACCCTTCAGTCATGGTGAGTACCATTTTCACCCCCCAAGTTAACACTTCGTGACAGTATCATGACTAAACATAATGTTCCAAAAAATTTGAGCGAGTCTTCCTCCAGATGATTCGACGTCACTGTGGCTTCTTGATGAATCTTCTCGAAAATGTTCTCCACACCTCGCTAATACTAACAAAATAAGTATTGGCACTAAACACTAACATTGCTGCCGTCTTCAGGTGTAGAACTACACTGCTTAATGCCAATGCTTTTAGTGTTAATATCAGTATAGTGTGGAGAACATTTTTACATTACGATTTGTTAATGGTGTTGGGCAAATTTTCATGCTATGGCATCCAAAGAATCAAGATATACTTCTCCTTTATGCGCAAAAGGTAGAACAAATATAGAAGAGATGCTATGAGTATATGTATACGAAGAAGCAGGTATTTTAACCCCCAAGAACGTCATTCCAACATCTGGATGGTGTCTTGAAACTGGATTACTAACAGAAGCTTGTTGTTTTGATCGCATAAGTGCTGAAGAGGAAAATGAAGAAGTAAAAGAGTGACCAAGTTCCAATTACAGTCTAGGATCCCAAAAATGATGCATCTAACGATTCCGAGATCGATCAACTATAATAATTATCTTCTTCTTAAAATGTTCCGTTATCGAGGGCTTCCACGATCCCAGTATCTATTATGATGGCTTCCGGATTTTGACAGAGCAATAGTATGCAATCAAAAAAAAAAAAAAGAATCTAATATAGCAAAGTCGCTTCATAAATGAAATCTTCTGACATTCTTTTGGGCACACACCAATTACTAATCCAAGGCAAACAGTGCCCAAATTAAGTTAGTCAAGAAATGGCTACTTCAACGTATGTATCTACTTTTGTTGCCAAGGACAGTAAAGCCAACAAACTTATGGAGATGCCATGGATCCTAGTGTCAGCTACAAAAATGTGTTTGGAAGAATAGTAACCTAACCTATCAAGCATCATATTCAGCACCTGGAATACCATTATACAGTTTTAGAATTAATGAATACAGATTTTCTATCCAATTATAGTACACATTTCATAACTTATTCACTTGGATGTTGTTGTACGGTTTGAAGCAACCAGACGGCTCACAAATCGAATTGATCAGGTTGAAACTTGCACGCATTTTAGAATGTGGCAAATATACTGCATAGGTGGCTATTGTCATTGCCTTAGCTTCAGTACAAAGAAACAAATCAACATACTCCAAGTCATTCATTTTTTACTTTGTACGATGATTCCGAATGTATGCAAAGAAAACCATCAATAATGAAAACGCTGATATGCTGATTCTGATTACTGAGCGGTATTCCTAAAAGTTCTGTTCATGAAATCGTATCTGAATTGGGCTACCGAAAAGTATCCGCGAGATGTGTACCAAAACTGTTGACAGATCAATACAAAATGCAATTGGGACTTTTAACGCGCTATCGTCAGGAAAGCGATTTTCCAGAGGCTATAGTTCCAGGAGACGAAACGTGGCTGCACCATCCTACCCCTGAATCAAAGCTTGGCATATCTACTAAAAAGCCTTGAATGTTCCACTGTTCCACTGGGACTGCTGTTGGCACGTCTTCAAAATAATTTCTATTACGTTGTTCTGGTTTACCTTCTAGCGTAGGTCATTTGCCAGCATAGTCCAGCTTAATGGCGTTTTCTCCATTCTGCAGTCTAAACATCGGAGATTTAGACAGAATTTCCCAATGTGCGTGTGATCAATGGGTGTGTGTTTATTTATTAAAGCCAATCTTCCATGGCCATGAAGCAAATTTGAGCGAGCCTTCCTCCAGATGCTTCGACGTCACTGTGGTTTCTTGATGAATCTTCTCAAGCATTGGCACTAAGCACTAACATTGTTGCCATCTTCTGACGTAGAACTACACTGCTTAGTGCCAGTTATTTTAGTGTTAATGTAAGTATAGTGTGGAGAACATTTTTGAGAAGATTCGTTAATGATGTTAGGCAAATTTTTGTGCTATGGCATCCAAAGAATCAAGATATACTTCTCCTTTATACGCAAAAGGTAGAACAAATATAGAAGAGATACCATGAGTATATGTATAGGAAAAAGCAGGCATTTTAACCCTCGAGAACGTCATTCCAATGTCTGGATGGTGTCTTCAAACTGAATTACTAACAGAAGCTTGACCAAACGTAATCTTCCAAAAAATGCTTTGACGATCACTTTAAGCACATATAACGTGGAGATTCTCAGTGGTGGCAAGCAGCATCTCTCGTTGAGGTCTAGATGAAGTTGAACGAGTTTACCAACACTGAAAAAATTAAAACTTCAGCAGTTTGCAAAAAAGACAATGGCAATTGTGTTCTGGGATATGCAAGACATTTTGCTCACACAATTTTTACCAAAAAAAAAGAAAATGGGAATAAACAGCGATATTTATTGCCAAACTCTCGAAAAACGACACCAAACCATTTGATAGAAACGAAGAGGAAGGTTGACGAAACATTGTTGTATGACAATGAAAAACAGTACTCCTCAAATCAGACGAGTTCAGAATGAAAATTGGGAAGTTATTGTCCATCTGTCCCATAGTCCTGACCTGGTTCCTTCTGATTTTTATTTGTTTGGCACATTGAAACCTCATTTGTCGGATAAAAGGTTTGAAGGCGACAACAAACTTCAGGATGAATTACGGTACACGTACAAAATATAATTTGTTAATACAAAATACTCAGATTTATTTAAGTGTTAGTGCAGTCAATATTGGTAAAAACCTAAGTCTATTGAGGAGTAAGATCATGAAAAATTGTGCTAAAAGTAGTGCCCCATACCCCTCTTTCTAAATGTTGAAATTATGCCACAAATCCAACTGATATTTGATTGGAATTCTGTTCAATTTTATGTGATTCACAATTGCGCAATTAGGTCTAACTTTTTAGTGTTGTGACTTTTTTATCATTTAAACCATAAAACGTAATCCAAACGAAACCACGATAACCTAGCCATATTTATTTTTTCCACCACAAAAATATTCGGAGGAAAAACGCAATAAATCTTCTGTGTAAATGATTTTAGACGGCCCTCGGGGTCAAACACGGTAGCTCATGGGATGGTCCGACCCCACCGTACGACCACCTCGTAGCTAAAGCATTACGTCCGATCCATCCCCTTCCTTCCACTTCTTTACACAATAGTTACGGTTCACACACAAACGGCATTAGATGCTGGCGGACTCCCTAATGATTATTATTGTGATTACTAGGGGAAAATAGATTTTAAAAGGTTAGGTTCTTGCTAAATCTTTAAAATAATATTGGTGATAAATATTACTCCATTGTTTATCTTCTGAGTTTAAACAACAGATTATTAAATTTAAGGAAATAAAAGTGTAATCCTTTAAACCACCTTACTTCAAAAATTTTCATTTCCACCTAAACAAACAACCATCAACGGCGACATTCCGTTACAATGTATATACTATCGGCAAAAATTTCATCTTATCTCGTCGTGTTTGAAATTCGTTTCATTGGTATTCACCGAAGCGCCACTACTGAATGTCTTCCTGCAAGAATACAGATGTAAAGCGTTCTACTGCTGCTGCTTCTACTGGAGGTTTTTCTATCGACGAGACGCGTTCAGCAAGAAGCGTCGAAGGTTTTTGCAGCGACATCTAGCTCGTAATAAATTCACTACGTGCAGTTGATTTGTGAAAATCGCCAGGTTATTTGTAGTGACGATACGGTTATTAAAATAAATCTAATTGGGAAAAAGTGCCTCTACCGAGGACAAGATCGGAATGAGGTTTATATGTATTAGTCTCGTTAGTTTCCGTTGGATCGTCGTTGGATGTTCGATGTTGCAATATCGATTGCGCATTTTCTTTTCAAATGAAGTTATTTGCTTCGTTTAGTGTTCTTTGGGAGTTTGAACAAGAGTTTCTTGCCGGGAAGTTTATTTTGCCTAAAGCTTGAAATGAGTAAATCTGAAAAGTAATTTTATTGCTCTAAAAGATCGGATGTAGTTAGAAGTGTATTTTGTAATCGCCTCCCAATCTTTCATATTTTGTCCACTCACATCAAAATTAATCAAAATTAATGGAGTGTATAAAAACAAAATCTGGTTTTGTTTGTGTAGAGTCATCCTACAACCAACTTACATGATTCTAATCAAAGTCTGCAAAAGTATCCTGCGGACAATGCTGGATTTTGGCGTATGATGTATAAGGTCTTCAAAGTAAGTAGCAAGAACGAAGAAATAGCTTTATGGTTTGCTTTTCGAATAAGATACAGGGTGGCCCAGATACGAGCGATGTTATCTTACAATATCTAAGTCAAAATTGGTTAATCGATCATCATGGAATATCGGAGGAAACTAAGCTTTATATAATATTATACTTTCTAAAAATCTAAATCGTTATAGATTAGTTGACACCAATATTATCGCAAGTGCTGTGTGTAAAGTCTAAAAGATGGCAGACCATTCTTGGGTTTCTTCCGTTGAATTTGGTTTTGCTGGAGGCAAATAAGGTAACATATGGTGGACGCAAACGTTTCAGTGGTAAAACTGGGGACTACAGTGGTATCTTGAATTGCATCCAATAACAAGTCACCATTGTTCGGAAGAGCAGTTTTCAGTTTCACTGCAAAGCAGACCACAACTGCTAAGGTACTCTGGAATTATTGAAAATTAACTTGCTGACAAGTTAGCCAAAGTAGCTAGCGAAAGTAGTATTTATTTGTAAATATTTTCTAATACGTGTATTATATTTGCAAGAAACAAATAAATGCTATTATTATTATTATTATTATTATTATTATTATTATTATTATTATTATTATTATTATTATTATTATTATTATTAAAGACTGTTTGCAAGTCCAAAAACCAATATGTGGGAACTATTATGCTATTATGCTACTATGCTATCAAAGCTTTTAGCAGAACTGAATTTGCTACTAAACATCGTTCTCTATGGATTGGACTTAGCGACTTGATTTGTCGATTTGTCGAAAAGAGGAGCTATTTTGGAGTCGACCAATTAGACAAATCTACGGTAGAATCTTTGTAGAGGAAGCTGAGGACTTCTGTTTGAGGGGGCAAAAAGGTAAGGATGCTTAAAATGTTAGGGGGACACCCTCCGATAAAGGAGAAAAAGATAGCGTTCTAATTAGCAATTATTTGTGAAGAGAACCTATTTCTGGCTATGCTTAAAAATATCCAGAAAATGAGAAGACCAATACTGTATTGCAGTCTAAAGAAAGCAATTTGTATTGGAGCTTTCTCAAACAGGATCAAGATTCTTGGACGATTTGGTTGCTATTCTCCAAACTGGTCACTTAAAGCGGTCTTCAAGCACTAATGCCCATGAACGACCCATTTGGATACGTTACTTTGAGAACTAATATCCGATAGATTAGCATGAGTAGATGATGAAATGATAGCAGAAGAAACAAAGAACCTTGAATCGTGCTGATTTGAAGAATGCCGCGGTTCTTATAATCTCCATAAAGAAAAGAAGAGAATTAATGCATGGAGCAAAGCATATGTGCAACAGAAGTGGAATGATGCTTTTCTGTTGATGCTATTATGAAAATTGTAACCTCTATAAAACAAAAAAAAAAGCAGCCGCTCGTTAAACAAATAAAAATACAAAATTTTTTCAAACGACTGTGATAAAAAAACGTAGTTGGTTGATTTATTTATGTAACTCTTCTATATAATAAAACCGTACATATCGACTCTAGTAAAAATGAAGAAACTGTACCGGACGTGCAGAAACAACATTAAAGAATTCCACCTCCATCCAAAAAGCACATAGCCCGGCATTCACATGAGTATTTATAACGTGTTGTGACTTTGGCATATTTCACAGACGGCACACCATGAAACGCAGCCATCAAAGTAAACAAATAAACCACCCTGCTCGAAGAATCCGTACGCCTTCCATCCTCCTCCTACCTAAATACTTACATTACCGACGGTGATATCTCCATCCCCGTTTTCTACCTATCCGAACTTGTCCCCTTGACAAGCAGTATTCGTTCCACTGTCTCCTTCCATCTAATTTATGCCCTCAGTATTTACGGCCGATTGTCAAATTGACATCTTTATTGTGCGCATAGACTTGTATTTTACAATTATAAATAAAATATATGGACCTTGTACATTGTGTACGTTGTAAAAGTGGTGCTACATAGAGTTTAGACGAAACAAAGCGTTTATTCACACGTACATACATACATACATATTTGGTTTGAATTATGTAGGTACCTCGTTCTTTCAGATTTTTGTTCTACTTTCAGGTCAATTCAAACACTATTCGATTAAAATATACAAAAAAATGTTGGAACTACAATGGGTTCTTTATTATTATTATTCTGCTGTAATGGCAAATTTAATAACGGGGGATCTTGAGCAAGATTCCTCAGACAAATTAAGTTGTCAACTAATTCTTATTATAAATAAATTAAAATTTACTCTTGGAAAAGAAAATCAAAATTATATAATTTTTTTCAATTTTACGGTAATAGATAATAACACTAGCATAAAAACAAATTGGTACATATGTAAAAGACATTAGCAGTCATAGACACTTAAACTACTTTTCAAACACTTTGGTAAATTTAAAAAGAAGCGTAATTAATAGTTTAGTTGACCAGGCTATTAAATTAACATATCCTAAATTTAGGAAAGATAACTTAAGTAAAGTTAGATCAATATTGGACAAAAATAATTATCCAAAAGAATCTTATGGAAAAATTAATAAAAAAAGAATACATAAACTATACAACACAGGCACTAAACTAAATAGTAAAATATATCGTACAATCCCATACATCAACGACTTAAGTGACAAAATAAAACAAGAATTAAACAATTAGATGTACTTAAACATTACATTTACACCTAACAGTAACAGATAATTATTTACAAATTGAAAAACTAATTGTAAGACTAAAAAAGATAATCAAAGTTATGTCGTATATAAATTAGAATGCAAAAACTATCATAAATCGTAGGTAGGTCAAACTAGACAATATTTAAAAAAATGCTTCTATAATCATCAATACCCTGTATCACATAATATAACCGCCAAACTGCTTTGTCTACGCATTCTAAAGAATGATGACATAACTTTGATTTTGAAAATGTTAACATTTGTAAAAAAAAATAGTTATAAATAGAGATTAATATATGAAATGATTAAGAAAATGACGCAGTCCATTTTAGAATAAATATTGAAAATTTAAGAATTATTTATAATAATTTAATGAGTAAATCATGCCTGAATTTTATCAAATTAAGCTCTTGAATAGGTTTTCTTTTCTCTAATGCTTGAACGGAATTGTTAGAGATTGACAAAAAATACTTTTATTTAAGGATCATTATTCTTATGATTATAAGGGGCAAATTCATAAACGCATCTTAAGTAACACTCACACTCATCTAACACTCAAGGCGTCCTTTTCTTACTATTGGAATTCATAGACAGTTAGGTACCTCATATTGAAGTAATGAATGAGTGGCAAGTGAGCAACTTTTAAGGGGCCGTTAGAGCACCCTAATTCAGTAAAAATTTTTGAAATAGTATCGGCATAAATTTTATTAATAATATTGTAAAATAATCAATTAACTTTTAAATTTTATAATGGAAGATTTTTGGGAATTTGTTGAATATATTGAAGATGATTTCGTCTATTTACCCCTTACCGAGGTATAATAAATGTTAACCATACTTACATGTAGGTACTCTACAGTTCCTTACTTATTACAGGAATATAATAAGAGATATGCAAAATCCATTAGAGAAATATAATGATAATGAATTGCATTAAAGATAGAATTCCTTACTCAATTGACACCATGCCTTTTTCTTCTGTGCAACGCTAATGCTATCAGTTTTTTTTTGATTGAATAATATTTAGAAATATTTTTTCATCTCCCGTAAAGAAAATTCTTTTGATATCCATTATAGATAATGTATAACCAATGTATGACACTATACTGACGTAGAAAAATGCGAAAGAACATTTACAGCGTCTTGTAAGTGCTATTTTATAATTTTTGGAAACCATAAAATATTTCGGTTAAACATCTGTTGCACAGACATTTTTAAAAATTCGCACATTTGACTTGGTAACGTCATAAAAACGATGACGTATGAATAGACGCTTTCTCATGTATCCCTTACGTTAGCAACTCATATGACAATCTTCATGAATTCGAAAAGTGAGTGTTGATTGAGGATTACTTGAGTGAGTGTAATGTGAGTGTCAAATGAGTTAAGGTTGAGTGGTGCATGAGGGAGGACTATGAATTTGGGCCTAAAACTACAATTCAAAAATATTTTCATTTGTTCGTGAAATTGTAAACACAATCCTATATATCACTGAATTTCTTGGTCTTCAAATAATTTTTTCCAATACTTACTATTAAAATAATGCTTTATTTCACACATCTCTCGTTGTTAAGGTAACAATTTACAAGAAAATTATTAACTTTTTTACCAACACTTACCTCATCAGTGCCTGTGTTGGTTTTTACAATATCGTCCTTCGCGCCACTGGTGCTACCATTTTCATCAGAACATGTTATTAGATTTGTACCATTCTTACTCATATTCGGAGAAGTGCTGGCAACTATTTCCCATGAATCAACACCAGTCATAATTTTTCTGGCCACAGCAATTTTACTCGAAATTGAGCCAACAACGTTAGTTTGTAGTACAACATCTGTTTCTTCAAAAATCGTCCAAAATTTTTCGCTACGCTTCGTCTTCGTGTACAAATATTGTGTTGGTGGATGAAACATGTCTTTAATCACTAGGCACACTAGTAGGCATGGCTAATTTTTTATTATAATTATTTGATATCAACTAAATGTCAGTTTCTGCCAATGAGGAATTTGTAGGAACTCTTTTTTTTTATATATCTGGAATGTACTGTTTCGTCATCAATAAAAAACTATTATTATTATTATTATTATTATTATTATTATTATTATTATTATTATTATTATTAT